>CAUYPK010137234.1:0-16656 GCA_963574355.1 Loris lydekkerianus
TTATGGAGCTGGAGGAAATCAAGTTGCCCATTTCTGTTAGAGTCTCTTATAAGTTGAGGTGCATTCTAGTTGGGTGCATAAACATTAATAATTGAAATCTCATAATAATGAGTATTACCCTTAACAAATATGAAGTGACCATTCTTATCCTTCCTTGCTCTTGTTGGTTTAAAGCCTATTGTGTCTGCAAATAGAGTTTTCTGATTACCATTTGCCTGAAATATGGACAACCATCCTTTCACCCTGAGTTTATATTTATCTTTTAAGGTAAGATATAACTCTTGTATTGCAGCAAGTATCTGGCCTGAGTTTTTGTATCCAATCAGCTAACCTGTGCCTCTATAGAGGACAGTTTAAGCCGTTCACATTAATGGAGAATATTGTTAAGTCTGGTAAAATTTTGGGTATTGAGTTTTTTGAAAGTCCAGTGGACATTTTTAATCCTTTCACCTGTGGAAGTTGAAGTTTGATCAGAAGTTTCTGAGTGAGTTTACTTTTGTTGTAGAGGATCGGGCTGGTCATTATGGAGGATAGGTCTGAGAATATCCTGAAAAGCTGGTTTGGTTATGGAAAATTTCTTCAACATATGAATGTCATTAAAGTATTTAATTTCTCCATCATAAATGAAACTCAGTTTAGCTGGAGACAGGATCTGGAGTTGAAAGTTATTTTGCTTTAGGAGATTAAAATTCGATGACCACCCTCTTCTGACTTCAAAAGTTTCAGCAGAGAGATCTGCAGTCATTCCAATATTCTTCCCTTTGTAGGTAATGGATTTCTTATGTCTGGCTGCTTTCAGAATTTTCTCCTTCATATTAACTTTAGTGAAGTTAATTATGATATGCCTGGGGGATGTCTTATTCGGATTGAGTAGTGCTGTGGTTCTGAAACTGTCTGCTATCTGAATTTCAAAATCTCTTGGAATGTCTGGAAAATTCTCTTTTGTAATTTCATGGAGAAGGGCCTCTGTGCCTTGCAAGGCCACTTCATCACTTTCAGGGATTCCAATAAGGCAGATATTAGCCTTCTTCAAATTATCCCAGAGCTCTCTCAGAGAATGATCCATTTGTGCTCTCCATTTCTCTTCCTCTTTGAGAGTTTGAGAGCATTCAAAGGCTTTGTCTTCAATGTCAGAAATCCTTTCTTCTGCTTGGTCCACTCTGTTACTGAGGGATTCTACTGTATTTTTCAGATATTTGAGGGCTGCAAATTCTTGCTTCAGTGCATCAAAATCTTTAATGGTTTTGTCTTTAAATTCGTTAAATTCTTGAGACAATTTTTGGATTTCACCTCAAATTTTTAATTCCAACTTTTGAATTGCTCCTCAAATTTCTAATTCTAAATTTTCCTCCATTCTATTAATCTTGTTTGCAATACAAATTCTGAATTCGATTTCTGACATCTTGGCCAGCTGTTTATGAATGGGATCTATAGTTAACACCTGCCATATCTTTCTTTGGGGGCGTTGATCTATTCTGGTTATTCATGTTATCAGAGTTTTTCCACTGATTCTGTCCCATGATTATTTTACACCATTTGATTTTTCCCCTGGAGCTTTGTCCACGACCCGTGCAGCACTCTGGCCTAAGAAACTGGGGACCTGTTTGGTGTGGTGGGGCTAAGTGGTTCTGTCTTGTTTTCAACTGATCTCTGTCCCACCCTAGGGAAACAGTTACTCTGGGTTGAAGTCTCAGCTGTGGAGAAATACTAGCAATTAAGTTACCCTGACCCCTGACGGACAACAATTGGATAAGGAAAATCAAACCTTCCTACAACCACATACCCAGGGTACCACTTGAATAGTCCTTGGGTGATTGGCTCAGTTCAAAAGTTCAAATAAATTGTCTCAGTCAGCACCTTTGTCAGATGGGAGATTTTAAAAGGTCTCTGGCAACTGGATTGCAGGGTCTGGTGACAACTCAGATATGACTTGCTCCAGTGCTCCATGAAGTCAGAAAGATAGATTAGGCAGGGAAGGTTGATGCCTCCTTCCCCACCTTGCACCTCTGTCACATCCAATCACTGATAGCCCCACAGCACTGTGACCCAGTTGCCTGTAGTGAACAGATACTCCAGGGATTAGCACCTGCCTGAATCACAGGGAAATCTAAATCTTCTCAGCCAGGGTGCTGTGCTCTGCCTCTATCCAGCAGGGGTAGGTGAGGCCTGACAACCTCCGGTGCTTGATGGAGGCTGGGGGGTGTTCACTCAGTTCCAGTCCTTCCCCTGATTGATGTTACTGACAGAACAAAACAGAACAACTTTTCAGAAATTTGTTTCTGTCCCTGCTAAATTCCCCTGCAGAAGAGAAGCTGTTTTCAGTTCCCAGATCCTGTGCCTCAGGCCCTGTCTTTGTTCCTGCAGGTTTGTATTTGGTTAGCTGTAGTTCTAACCTCCTGCCTTCCTTTGTTTATAGGCTGACGCTCCCCTGAGGGCCAGGTACATCTTAGGCTCAGTAAAATGGTCCTCTGGGTCAGCCCTGCCGTGGGAATTTACCAGCTCTGCAGGTGCATTTTCTAGTCCCACGCTCCACCCAGGCCGGTACCACCTCAGGCAAACCCTTTACTAATGGGGCCTGCTTTTCCATACCAGATCTGTTCTGCGGTGGTTGCCATCTGAGGAGATACCCAGACTCCTCTGGTTGCCCAGGGAGACAAGGGATGTGGCTTCGAAATATCCAGGAGTGAGCCCTATTGTTGCCAAAAACGACTGCTGCTCTGTGCCTTGGGGCACGACCGCTCGGGTGTGGTTCCCTCTCAGCTGACCATCCTCTCCTCACTCCTGTGCTGCAGAATCAGCACTGACCAGCTGCAGTCTAGGCCCTGTCCACACCCCTCAAGAAATCACCCAAGAATCTGGACTCCTTGGGGACAGGCCTCCAGACCTCATAGTGAGAGTGGAGGGGAGTGCTGGGAGCTCAGAATTGCAGGTAGAGAATATATACAGTTTTATACAGTTTTATGCCTGGCAGGAGAACGTCGTGGCACCCTAATAGGGAAGGTAGGTCCAGTTTTTAGAGGGTTTGTCCTGTGGAGAGTAGTTGGAGGGCCTTTGAACTCTGCTCATTTGTTTGTGGGGGACTCCGAGCCATTCTCATGGGGGAGAGGACTCCCGTCCGCTTGGTGGTGGATTTCGTACCTTTTGTTTGTATCCTTGGGGTTGCAGCTCACCTCAGCAGGGTTGTTGTGCATTCTTCAACCTCCTCTCTTGGTGCAGCTCTTATCCACCAAGTTACTTGCTAAATTTCTGTCCTTCAACTCTCCTTCTGGACAGGAGCCTCTTTGGAAAGCTGGCTTTAGTCAGCCAACTTGTCTCTGCCCCCCCCACCCCCCACCCCCCATTTCTTAATGTCTATTATCCTCCAAGTGCTTAGATGAGAAACCATTACCCCTTTGGAGTAGGGGTATTGGGGGCCTAAAGCAGAGTATGTGGTTGGCATAGGCTTTTTCTCCATGTGAGAAAGGCAACCACAGCCATGTAAAAGGTGAGTATTTAGTGTAGATTCAAGGGGAAAACTGGGATCAATGGGAGGATTCCCCAAAGGGAGATTGATTTATCTGATGAAAAGTAGAAACTTCATAATAATCTAAAGCTGGAAAACAAAGGAACTGGCTCAGCTGCCTTTGAGTAGACAGTGGAACTTGCACAGATACTATAGAAGAGATCTCTGCTTTGGGTGGGAGATGGGATTAGATGACCCCCAGATGCTTTCCAGCTCTGAGAGGCCATGATTCAAAGACTTAGCTGGACTGTTCGTTCACTACTCTCTTCTATGTGTAGTCAGCTCATGTATTCACCCCCATTCGTATGTGGTAAAGTCATGCTTATGTGTACTTATTTAAAATTATTCTCTGGCCATTTCCAAAGTACGGTTCTTTCTCTTCTGTTTTGGGGTTCCATTATAGTCTAGTTTGGTGGTTTGTCACAACGGGCACTTAATAAATGTTGATGAACTAATAAGGGAGGTCTGTGTGATCTAATGATACACACAGGCACTGTGGACTCATACAGGCATGTGTTTGAATCTTGGCTCTGCTTCTTGTACATGTTATCTGTGCGATAGCATTTCTTCATCTATAAAATAGAGATGCTAATAATAGCTTTATGAGATATAAATTAAATAGAATATTTTAAGTCCTTGGAAAAATAATAAGTGTATCATAAATGGTAGATATTATTTTTGTAGTTGCTGTCAGAGTGAATGTAAATCTACTTATTACTTACATAAAGGTCTTCTGATTACACAGCAAGAGACTTTGGGACAAACTGGTTCTTCCTGAACCAATTTATTTAAAAATATTTTCTCCTGAACAGAGTTCTTTTTTCATGCACTAAAGTCTACTTAAGTCTATTACCCTAGATCTGGCAGCATTTATGACTGGGACAAAGAAGAATCAACTGGAAAGGAGCAATAATGGAGAGATGGAAGTGGGGGTGATTTTGGCCTAGCCAGAAAGTCTGTGACAAGGCCTGAGCTGTCTAGAAACACCCTTGGAGAACTTGGTAAGCGATCTGCCCATGCTGGCTACCAAGTGCTTCTCCACTGAGGATAGGCTCTCCACCCTCTTCTTGTTGTGTAGAACAGGGAAAGTGTCTGGATGGGTATGCCCTGGGGGCCCTGCTTCTGGATGGGTCCTGACCTCGGTTAGTGCCTAGAACAGTATTAGCTATGGCTGTACTGAGAGTTACTTGACCGGAAGGAAGGGAGAATGAAGCACATATGCTTGTTAATATTTTAATTGTGGTAAAAAACACATAACATAAAATTTGCCGTGTAACCATTTTTAAGTGTACAATTCAGTAGTGTTAAATATATTCACATTATTTTGCAATGGATCTCTAGAACTTCTTCGTCTTATAAAACTAAAATTTTACCCATTATATATCTTCCCATTTGCCCTTCTTCCTGGCCCCAGCAAACACCATTCTACTTTCTGTTTCTATGAATTTAACTTCTTTAGATAACTCATTTAAGTAGAATCATACATTACCCTTTTTTTTTTTTTTTTTTAGAGACAGTCCCACTTTGTTGCCCTTGGTAGAGTGCTCTGGCGTTACAGTTCACAGCAACCTCCAGCTCTTAGGCTTGGGTGATTCTCTTGTGTCAGCCTCCCGAATAGTTGGGACTACAGGCACCCGCCACAACACCCTGCTATTTTTTTTGTTGCAGTTTGACCAGGGTTCGAACCTGCCACCCTCCGTATATGGGGCCTGCACCCTACTCACTGAACCCCACATTACCCTTTCTGTGATTGACATTTCACTTATCATAATTTCCTCAAGGTTCATTTTTCTTAACTTCAAGCAGCATTATTCATAATGGTCAAAAGGTGAAAGCAACCCAAATGTCCACCAATGGATGAATGGAAAAATTATAGGATAGCCCTACAGTGGAATATTATTCTTCCATAAAAAGAAATAAAGTACCAACAAGCTACAATGTGAATGAACCTTAAAAACATTATGGTAAGTGAAAGAAGCCAGTCACAAAAGACCACATATTATATGATTACATTTATGTGAAAGTCCAGAATAGGAAAACCCATAGAGACAGTGTGTAAATCAGTGGTTGCCCAGGACTACAGGGAGGGCACAGGGCAGGGGGGGGCCAGTGAGAGGGAGGAAGTGTCCTTTTTGAGCGGATAAAGTTCCAAATTGACTATGGCGATGGTTGCACATATCTAAAAGTCACTAAATTATATACTAATTCATACTAATTTATATACTAAATTATATACTAATTATATACTAATTTATATACTAAAAGCCACTGAATTATATACTTTATTTTATTAACTACTTTATTGAGTAATGACTGACATAGAGAAATCTGTACATATTTAATGTTTATAACTTGGTGAGTAAGTATATACCCATGAGACCATCACCATAATCAAAGCCATGAACTTATCCCTTACCTCCAAAAGTTCCCTTCTGGTGCCTTTATGAATTAAAAATGTTATTTTATGATAAGAATATTCAGCATAAGATTTACCATATTAGCAAATTTATAAGTATTTGATACAATATTGTTAACTATAGGCTCTATGTTGTAAAGCAAATCTCCAGAACTTACTTATCTTACATAACAGAAACTTTGTACCCTTTAAATGATACCTCCCTATCCCCCCCCCCCCCCAACCCCTGATCACTACAATTATACTCTCTGGTTCTATGAGTTTGACTATTCCTCATAAACCACCTGGGGTCATGCACCATTTGTCCTTCTGTATCCAACTTATTTCACTTAGCTTAATGTCTTCTAGGTAAACCTACATTGCAAATGACACAATTTCCTTCTTTCTTTAAGGCTGAATAATAGTCTCCTGTATGTATATATCACTTTTTAAAATCCATTCATCTGTAAGTAGACACTTAGGTTGATTCTATACCTTGGCTATTATAAATAATGCTGCAGTGAACATGGGAAAACAAATATCTCTCCAAGATCTTGATTTCAATTCCTTTGTAAGTGGGATTGCTGGATCATATGGTAATCCTATTTTTATTTTTTCTGAGGAGTCTCCATACTATTTTCCATAGGGCCTCACCAATTTACATTCCCCACCATCAGATAAGGGTTCTCTTTTCTTTATACTCTCACTAACACTTATCTTTTGTGTTTTTGATAATAGCCATTCTTATGGGTGATATCTCACAGTGATTTATTTATTAATATTTATTTATTTATTTATTTATTTTCAGTTTTTGGCCGCGGCTGGGTTTGAACCCCCCCACCTCTGCCAAATGGGGCCGGCACCCTACTCTTTTGATCCACAGGCGCCGCCCCTCATAGTTATTTTTGATTTGCATTTCCCTGATGTGTTGAACACCTTTTGATATACCAATTGGTCATTTGTATGTCTTTTTGGTGAAATACATATTCAGATCCTTTGTCCACTTTTAAATAGGGTTATTTGGTTTTTTTGCTATTTAGTTGTGTGAGTTCCTTATATATTTTGGATATGAGCCTTATAAATATTTTTTCCCATTCTGTAGGTTGCTTTCTCACTCTGTTGAATATTTCCTTTGCTGTATTGAAGATTTTTAGTTTGATATGATTTCATTTGTTCATTTTTCTTTTGTAACCTGTGCTGTTGGTGCCATAGCCAAGAAATCATTGCCAAGTCCAATGGCCAGAAGCCATGTCCCTATTTTCTTCTTAAAGTTTTATTGTTTCAGGCTTTACATTTAAGTTGTTAATCCAATTTGGAGTTGACTTTTGTGTCTGGTGTGGAATTGTGGACTTTAAATTGGTAAATTACATAGTATAATTTATGAGTTATATGTCAATAAAGCTGTTTTTTAAAAAAGCTTCCATATTTGGGTAATTCCATTGTAGGAGCCCAGAGAAAACAGACATGGGAGGCCATCTCCTCCTCCTCAAACCAGCAGCAGGTCCTGTCAGTTCTGTCTTCCAAATATGGAATATTGTCTCCTATATCTGTTTTCTCTGGGCTCCCACTTCATTTCTCCTCCTCTTTGAGCCAGGCTTTCTCTACTAACTTTCTCTGTCCCTAAGGAGAAAAGTGGCTGTCTTATGACTTTCTCTACTTTGTCCAGCTCCAGTGGCCGTGCAATAGCAATCTATAACCCAGTTTCAAATCCCCTGGACAGAGACATGTTTTCCCAGCATGAGTCAATACCAGGAGACAGGCCTGCCTGGTTCTCATGGCCAGCCCCCCTAGCTGTGCTGTGCACGAAGAGCTGCTCTTATCCTCGGAGGAAGCAAGAGTCTATTTGCAGATATTTTAGACAGAGCCAACATTTAACGACCACTTTCCATGTGCCATGTACTGTGTCAACTGCTTTCACCTCCTTAATCCTGTTTAATCTTATATCTACACTGTGTGAAAGCATATGCTGACTCAAAGAAACACTCACATTTGGGTTCAACTTGTTGTGTGTGCATAATGTCACATCAAGGCCACAACTGGTGAAATCATTTACTCAATGGTAAGAAGTGGCCTCCTGCAATGGGATTACCAGCTACAGAATCTGGTTACCAGATGGTGGTGTTTTTAGCTCACCAAAACACAGGGCTCAGGGGTACTCACATTTAATGAGCTGCTTAAAACAAACAAAGGGGTGTTTCTAAAACACACTTTCGAACCAGTCTGCTGGGAAGGAAGTCTATTACAATAACCTATTTGGTTCTTAAATACTGGTGATCTCTGTGTTCTCTATTTAAAAAATTCTCACCTGGGCCTTTGATTATCTGACACGACTCTTTAGCGAGAATGATGGCTAGCTCCTGAGGCTGCAGATAGGAAGCAAGGAAAATCCATATTCTTTAATGTAGTGTTTGTGGAGTAGGCAGAATCCAAATCCAAACCACATTTTCCAAAAAGAGTTTCCCTCTTAATTCTTAAATCCATGCATATTATATGAGAAATCTAATCCGTATGTTTCTTACTCATTTACACTTAACTCATCAAAGTGTTTCCTCTGCAGAACTATTTGATGTTCAAGGAGACTGTAGAGACTTTTTGTTTTTTAACAAGCCTTTGTTCTTAGAAATAAAGAAGCTGCTGAAGTTGTATATGCAAAGAATAAATGAACTTGAACTCCAGAAAGGTTAAACTTTGTTTCAAGTAGGTTCTATATTCAGAAGAAACAACTTTAGGAATGAGCTATTTCTCTTTTAAAGGTTTTTTTTTTTTGTTTGTTTGTTTATGAAGCTGCACCCAAACAAAGACACAGGCACCCTGGGCTGGCATCTATTGGATACTCCTTCAAAATGAAGTATTAAAAACCTTAGCTTGGAGCAGCACCTGTGGCTCAAAGGAGTAGGGCACCAGCCCCATATGCTGCAGGTGGTGGGTTCAAACCCAGCCCCGGCCAAAAACTGCAAAAAAAAAAAAAAAAAACCCAAAAAACCTTAGCTCGAAATTTACCTGCAAGAGAGACTGTGGACAGAGTGCGGAGGGCATGCAGGACCGAGGGTGGCAGTGTTCACAGGGTGTATTGCCTCAGCAATTTCACTCTGCCCAAACACATCCTCACCACCCAACAAAACCAGAACTGTGCAGTCGGTTCCCTGGCCTGCTCAGCAGCCACCAGTTAGTACTTCTCATGGCCCTCGGGAATCTCACAGCTCATTGAAAGTACTCTCTTTGTTTTCTAGTAAATAGGAATTTCTTCATCTCATTCCATCTCTAATGACATTTTAGCTCCTTGTATGGCCTGTTCTGGGACAATTGCCTGACTGAGATAACATGAGATATGTGCAAATATTTGGCTTGGTGCATAGAGAGAAGAAACAGGGCTAAAGAAGAGAAAGTGCAGTCCAGGGAGCCAGCAGTTGCTGTTTCTCCCAGGTGCCAGGCTAGTCCTTGGTTTCTTATAAGCACATTCTTATTTATTCTTCATGATAGCTGTACAAAGTAGACATTCTGAGGCCATTTTATAGGTGGGGAAGGAGGTACAGAGAGGCTAACTCACTTACCCATGGGCTGCTAATTAGGAGTGAAGCTTGGATAGGAACCCAGTAGCTATGAGACTCATAAGGATGTTTCAATCAATGATAGACCACATATATATGATGGTGGTCCTAAAAGATTATAATGAAGTTGCCTTATACAGGTCTATCTTTTTTTATCTTTTATACCGTATTTTTACTGTACCTTTCTTATGCTCTAATGTGTTTTGAGACACAAATACCATTTCATTACAATAGCCTGCAGTGTCAGTATAGTAACAAGCTCTATAGGTTTGTAACCTAGAAGCCATAGGTTATATCATGTAGTTGAGGTGTATAGTAGGTTAAACCATCTACGTTTGTACAAGTACAGTTTATGGTGTTCATGAGGATGCATTTCCAAGAACTTATCCCTGTTGTTAAATGACACATGATTATACAGGGTGAGATCAACTTAGGATAGATATTGCTTTCCCAGCCTGGGTTTTGTCACCAGGCTACGTTGCCTGTTACCCAGATGAGAGGCAAGAGTGCTGGGTGGAGACTTCAGAAGGACTGAAAAGGACAATTGGGCCTGACTGTGAAGAACTGAATGCCAACAACATGCTTCTCCTCAGTTTTCACAGACTGATGAACAGGATGAAGAGGAGATGGCAAAGATTAGTGTCAGGAAAAGCAAGAAGAAACCACTGAGAAACCCGTGGCTTAAAGGAAAGGGCAGTGAGCTGGAAGCTGGGCAATGGAGACCACTGGCAAAGAGAAAACATGTGTTGGTGATTCTGCCACATGTAAGGGTCAGAAGTGGGGCTGGAGGGAGAGGAAGAGAGGTGTCTGGTCCTGACAAATTACTGGTCACATTGAAACCTGGATGGCAAGGAAGGGCATGGGTTTGAAGGGGTGAATGCTGAGTCTGTTGTGTTTGAGGTTCTGGAGGAGCTTCAGAGTGTAGGCTTCCAGTCTGTGCTGGATAATTGTCGTCACTAGTCCAAAAGGAGTGCTTTGTGTTGAGTTATTGAAGGCCATGGTGGGACCTATGGATGGACAGGGCCACCAGGTAGGAAAGCTGAATCTTGGGGGTCAGTACATTGTGTTTCTCATGATTCAGTAACACTGCTTCTCAGGTATCTCCATGGGGGAGCACTGGAAATAGAGGGCTGCTTTTCATTGTCTCAGTGATTTAGGGCTGCTACAGCCTTTTGGTGGGGTATATAGGTACCCAGGGATATGAGGTATTCTTCCTATAGGGCATGTCTGCACAGTGAAAAATTACTCTGGGGTCCTCTTAATTTCAAAATATCCCAATTGTGCATTCATTTAGGTGGAAACTATTTAGAAGTCTCGGAGCCCAGAACCCAATTACAGTTTCTATATATACCCATATATTTTGCTCCATTTACATCCATACTCATTTTCACTGGAATGTAACTATAGAAATGGAAAGAAAATTGTAAAATATTTTGTTTTGTTGGAACTCAGTTGAGCTGTTCCATTTTAGAAAATCACATCTCTACTGGGAATACCCTTTCCAAAATTTGGGTGATTACTCTGTATTGAACGCTATCCCATTTATGGTGGTTCTACATCTGCATTCAAGCATCTCATTATTTGGTCACATCTTCAACTACTCATATCTAACCATGAGTTGAAGTAACTCCCCCCACCCCCCACAGATCCCTATCCTTATTTATTATTTATATTACAATTAGGTCATTAGATTGATTTTTAAAAATACATATGCAGATGAGCTATTTTATTTATAAATTTTATTCTAAGAGAGTGAATGAGGCTATTCTAAATCAACTGTTTTAAGGAAGGCTTAGAACTGATGGGGCTGAGAACCACTAGTTCTAGACTAGCACCACCCAATAGAAATATAATATGACCCACAATTTAAATTTTCTAGTAGTCACCTTAAAAATAAAATGGAACATTATTCAGCCTTAAAAAGGAAGTATAACCTCTCACATGATACCAAATAGATGAAGCTTGAGGATGTTATGCTACGTGAAAGAAGCCAGTCACGAAAGACAAATACTGTAAGATTTCACTCACAGGAGGTATCAAAAGGAGTTAAATTCATAGAAAAGGAAAGTAGAACATTGGCTGCCAGGGGGTGAGGAGAGGGGCAAGTAGAAAGTTGTTTAATAGCCATAGCATTTCAGATCTGCAAGATTAAAAATCCTGGAGATTGGTTTCACAACAGCGTGAATATATTTAACACCACTGAATCGTACATTTAAAAGTGGTTAAAATGGAAAATTTTATGCCATGTGTTTATACCATAATGAGAAAATCGAAAGGAGTGGGAAAATTAATTTTGATAACATATATTTAACTAAATCTATTCAAAATGCTATCATTTCAATATATAATCAATATAAAAATTACCAGGGAACTCTTTATCTTGTACAAAGTCTAAAATCTGTGTGCATGTTACACCTACAACAGTTATCAACCAGGAGCGGCCACATTTCTAGTGCTCAGTAGCCATGCGTAGCTGGTGGCTATGGTAGTTGCTGATGCTTGTTAAGCAGACGTCAAGTGCCAGGTACTGCTGGGAGTCCTTTACATCAACTGTCCCTAACCTTTTTAGCACCAGGGACCAGTTTCCTGGAAGATAATTTTTCCACTGACTGGGGCCCGGGGTGGGGGGTGATGATGGTTTCAGGATGATTCAAGTGCATCACATCCCACCTCGGGTATTAGAGTCTCATAAAGAGTGCACATTCTCGATTCCTCACATGAGCTGTTTACAGCAGCATTGGGCTTCCTGTGACAATCTGATGCCCCTACTCATCTGATAGTAAGTGGAGTTCCGGTGGTGCCAGTGATGGGGAGTGGCTGTAACTACAGATAAGGTGCCTCCTTCTCTGCCTGCTGCTCACTTGCTGTGCGGCCAGGTCCCTAACGGGCCACAGATGACCAGTTCCAGTCCTCAGCCTGAGGACTGGGTCCCGCAGCTTTACAAATAATGACTCTTTAATCCTCAGGCTATAAGATAGGTGCCAGGAAATTGAAGCTCAGAGACTTTGAGTAGCATGACTGAGTCAAGTGACACTTTGTGGCCAAGGGCAGAGCTGAGCCCAGGCATTCTGGCTCCAGAGCCCCTGACTTAACCTTGTGCTGTGGGAGCTGTGTTGGGCTTTTCCCTTGGACTCCTTTTCTGGCCAAGTGGGAGTCTGCATAGCCCTTCTGCCCATGGGAATGCTACATGTTTCCTTCCATGGGCTGGAGAGAGTCAAGCCCTGGCTGCACAGGCTTTAGGGTACAGAGAATCTGACCAGCCTGCAGGAAGTTTGTAGGGCTTGTCTTGTCTTTCCCTGCCCTCCTGGGGGGCATGGCAGAGGCACTGGCAGACCTGTTTAGGTGCAGAAAGAAGCTTGGGCTGGCTTCGTGGTCCCCTTCAACATTCTCTGTTCTCCTCTCTCATCAGGAGAGGTAGGGGGTCTGTTGAGTCAAAACACAGAGATGTGGCAGAAAGACTGCATCTCAACACACACATCTAATGAGGACTTGCTACCAGGACCTTGCTGGTGAGTTGTCAGCATTCCAATAACTTTTTCTCCTGGGTTTTCCTTAATAAAGATAGATTTCTTTATTTCCTGAGGCTCCCTCAAGATTATACTGACAACTTCCTCATTAATTATCAAATTATGCCCCATCACAAAATGATTACATTTGCTTCCTACCTAAATACCTCCCCTCATTTAAACTAATATGCTTTTATCTTGCTTAATTTCAACACCTCCGTAGAGGCTACTAATGAGCTGATTCCTTGCCCAGCTGGTCCCTTGGCCCTTCCTTGTGTTCTCCGTTCCAACACCAATTTAGATGTTGCGGGACAGGAATGGAGAGGACTCACCCTTTGAGTCGGTTGCTTGGCAAGAGGCTTCTTGAGTGATGTGTGTACTTAAATACACAACCCTGAGTCTGAGTCCCCCACAAAAGTGAAACTACACTTGCTACTTCAAGAAATGGGAAAATGGTCTAAGAGTGGGGCCACAGAGTAAAACAGCCTCCCAGTTTCAACTGGGCAGCTTAATGAGTCAGGTAATTAGATCCAGATTCCTTTTGTAGGGGACTCTTAATTATTATTTAATACAGAGATGATTTCTGGCTGTGGCCTGCAAGCCTGGCAACATCACAACCACAGAGCTGGATGAAGAAGTGCTTCCTCCCAGATGTTTTCCACCCCGGCAGGGGGACAAAGGTGCTTTGAAAGGACCCCTCAGCCCTGCCTCTTGGACAACAGCCTGTGCCAAGCAACTCCTCTCCCTGGCACTCTCCAAGGTGTCAGATGGGTCACTTCACTGGAGTGCTGAGAATCAGGTCAGTCTGTTCCTCTGATTAACCCTGATCTCATTCTGTTGGCAGCGGGCAGTGGCCCGAGGCCTGCTGCCTTCCGAAGGCTGCCACTCACACCAGGGCTGCTGGGAGCAGGAAGAGCTGACGAGCACACACCACGGGCCAGGCTGTGTTCTAAGTGCTTTCAATATCTTGTCTCCTAAAATTTTCACATAGGTATCATTAGACTTCCCTCCCCATTTTATAGATTGGGAAATTGAGGCTCGCTGGAGTTATGCACTTTGTCCAAGTTCACACAGTTAATAATTGGGAGAGCTGAGATTTGAAACCACGTATCTCTTAACTCCAGACCCTGAAGCAGTGATTGTCAACTGGTGTGCTATAAGAAGATCTTAGGTGTGCCTCAAAACATTTTAAAGATCATTAATTAAATTATTTTTAAAAGAAGTTCAAAGTACAGTAAGTACATTCTTTTTTCACACTGTTTTTTTAAATCAGCATCATTTAAGTGTGCTGTGGAAGTTTAATGATAGATTCAAGAGTGTTGTGAGATGAAAAGTGTTGAAAAACACTTCTCTAAGGGCTTAACTCCTATACCCTATTGCTAGGGGCTACCTGACCCACGAGTAAATTGTTGGGCTATGTTTTTGTGACCAGAACTTCGGGGGATTATCTGAGGATCTCCATTACCATCAATATTGATGGTTCATGTACCGGCTCCTATGCCGAGGCACATCCCGCCAATCACCTGGCCCCATCCAGCCATATTCCTGAGACTAGAGATGGACCCATTATCCCACCCAGACCAAGAGAGGCCTGTCCTGGAATCTTTCAAATTGAGAAATATGAAAGAATTTCTGAAGAAAAGATGTGTGCTTCTGGCATATGTGAGACCTGATCCTTGGCAGGATATGATCCAGGCTCAAGGAGGAAACAATGTTGACAACACACAGGGAAACGATTCCAATGGCATTTGACTCCTTGATTCAAATTCCTAAAAAAAAAAAAAGAAAGAAAGAAAAAAAAGAAAGAAAAATTCCTGTGGCACAACTTTTGTCTTTTCTTTAATTCGGTGATATAAGCTAGTAAATTTCCCCCCTTTTCACCCAACCTAGTCATAGTGAGATTTCTAACCCCATGCTGAGCAGAACGGTTCTAATACCTCATGTTCTGAACTGTGGTGTACAATGAGGGGGTCTCTATTGGTTTTAATCTATACTTCAGCAAGGCGACGGTGGCATGGTACACAGGCAGAAATGGAGCGGACAACACTGGAAACAGGAAGATGGGCAAGGAGTCTTCTGCAGTGAGGGCTGTGCCAGTGGTCCACAGAAGAGATGATGAGCTAAGGCAAATTGCTGTGGCCAGTTGTGATGGAGTCAAGAGATACTCACTTAGTAGAAATTTTTAGACTTGGTAATGAATTAAAATAGAGGAGATGAGATTGGAGGTGCTCAGGGTGATGTCATTAGCTGAACAGGAGACACAAGAGGCAGAGTGGCCTTGGGGAGGTGAGAGAAGAGTAATAGGGAATAGTCTTGGCCATGGGAGGCTGCTCGGCATCCAGCCATGAATGGCTCCTGCAAACCAGCAAGCTACATCCTGGCCAGGACGAAAGTGTGCTCTGGCCTTCACCTGCCATCCACAGCCTCAGTGCTGACACTCATCTGAGCCCACGCTTCAGCCCTGTCCATGTTCCTCTCAGCTCTAACAGTCACCATGGGGTCTTCTTGTTTTTGTCCCTGAGTTACCCTACAGATTTTTCAAGACTGGTATTATCTTCCTGGTAGAACCTGGGCACCTTTCCATGGGAATCTGCTCCTTCCTGCTGCTCAGTCAAATTGTGCCACCTTAGATCACTCCCTCCCTGGAGTGGCGGGAAAGAATGGCTAGCACTGTTAAAAACAAAACAGGAGCCATGCTGTGGGAACCCGACTCCAGCCAATTTGGCTGCTTACAATTATTACGTTCTTTTTGCAAGATATCTCTAGTCTACCGTGGTTTAAATGGGATGAGGATTATATAATAGATTTCCTCCACTGTGACTGCCCAACAAGGGCTGGGTAGACGGCACCAAAAGGAAGGCTAAGAACAAATTCTGCTATACATATAAAACCTTACTAACAAGCAGGCACTATACTCATGCACAGCTTTTTTTTATAAATTTGATTAAATATTTTCTTTCTGTATGATGCACACCTTGCATGATGAGAACATATTCTAGGGGCAGGATTCAGCCAGGCGACTGGTTAGATTCAGGCAAAAGAATCGTCTGTTACGTGGAACACACAGGACCAGATGGAGTCTCAGGCTTGATGGGACACTATGAAGGTGGCAGGCTGTTGAGCTTGCAAAACTCTTATACTCTGCTCACAAGCATGGAGGGCCCCAATCATGTTCTTAGTCTTGTGCATCACTCATCTCACCAGTGAAAAATCATTGCTAAACCCATTATATGAATGAACAAACCCTCAAGTGCAACAGGAAGAGAAAGATTGCTAAAGCTTTTGCAGAAGCTACTTCTGGATTGTAGAGCTCCAGTTAGAGTCTTCAAAGCTAATGAAACCCTCAGGAGTATGTATTCCTGATGAGGGTACTTCCCATATTAACAAATGGGTCCAGGGGGGTTGGCTAAACTAACACACATCTCTTGGTCAAAGCTCAAGTATTCTTTTTTTTTTTTTATTGTTAAATCATAGCTGTGTACATTAGTGCAATCGCCTGTACCCATTCTAAGATGCACCATAGATGTGGCCTCACCCATTACCCTCCCTCCACCAAAACCTCCTCCCTCCCTTCCCCTTCCTTGGCCCTTTCCCCATAGTCTTGTGCTATAGTTGGGTTATAGCCTTCATGTGAAAGCTGTAATTTAGCTTCATAGTAGGGCTGAGTACATTGGATACTTTTTCTTCCATTCCTGAGATACTTTG
>CAUYPK010137236.1:0-32122 GCA_963574355.1 Loris lydekkerianus
TTTTACATGGATGGAGCTGGAACATATTCTTCTTAGCAAAGTATCTCAGAAATGGAAGAAACAGTATTCAATGTACTCAGCCCTACTATGAAGCTAAATTATAGCTTTCACATGAAGGCTATAACCCAACTATAGCACAAGACTATGGGGAAAGGACCAAGGAAGGGGAAGGGAGGGGAGAGGTTTTGGTGGAGGGAGGGTAATAGGTGGGTCCACATCTATGGTGCATCTTAGAATGGGTACAGGTGATTGCACTAATGTACACAGCTATGATTTAACAATAAAAAAATTTAAATTTTATAAGATGATATTTAACTTTGGTCATCTGACTTCTTGGTCTCAGACATATTGTGAGTTCTTTCAACATCTAGTTTCAGGTGGAGTTTTAAGACTATATTTTAGAAATGTTTTCTTGAAATATAGCTTTGTTTTCTTCTTCAGAGACTCAATTTTCTATAGACTCTCTTATCGTATATATTTGTTATTTTGTGCCTTTTTTCTCATTTTTTTAATCTTAAAAGCTATTTTCTATTTCTCTTAAAGCATTAACTGCTATTTTTGTTTACTTATATATTGTTTCTGAATTAGCTTTAATATCTGAATTTTTTCATTTCTAATTGTTTCCTGAGTTCTCCCTTAATTTCTAAGTTTTTCTACCTATGCTGTAAGTTACCTTTTATGTCTTTGATCATTTACTTAATGTCTTTTAGCTTGATTATTGAGTAGTATGTTGCAATTAATGTATTTGTGGGTCTTTCTGGAATGCCTGCAACATTTGTAGGAATATTATTTTGATCCTTATTCTCATTTATAACTTTAAATACAATTTGACCATTTTTTTCCCTTGTCTCTTAATTTTATGTACATGTAATTTTGCTAAACTTTAGAAGCAGGCATGATTTTAAAAGAGCCTTCTAAATTTACACATTTCTTCTCTTTGTTTATTTAGTGGTCAAAATACCGCGTGTATTTCACTGAGGTTTCTTGACTGTTTTCCACCCACTACCTCCACTGCTGACTTTTATCTGAAATTTCTCTCCTTAAAAAAACTTATATTATGTGTATCTTGCTCATTTTTTAGCTGAAAGAAAGCTCTGGCTGGTTGCTTTTTGTTCATAAGGATTAGTCTGCCCTTCTTGCAACTTCCTGCCAGGCCCTTGGACACCCTGCTTTTTTTTTTTTTTTTTTTTTTTATTAACTCATAGCTATGTACATTGGTATGATCATGGGGCATCATATACTAGTTTCACAGACCGGTTGTGTAAAACCCCACCCAGTTCAGCTGTTCTCCAGTTGGCCATCCAATAATTCAGAGAATACTTTTTGGAGATTTTGGACTTCTCTAATTTCATAGTCCACTACATAACCATTGCTTCTTTCTACTTCTTCCCTCACTGCCAATGACCCCAGGAAGGTTATGGTATCTGGCCATTTGTCCCAGATAGGGTTTGAATGTCCTCTCCAAAACTTACGTTGAAATTTGATTCCCGTTGTGTTGGTGTTAGGAGGAGGGACTCTTAAGAGGTGATTAGGCCCTGAGGTCTCCATCTTCATGAATAAATTGATGACACTATCACAGGGGTGTGTTCCTGATAAAAGCAACTTCAATGCCCTCACATTCCTTGGTTTCTCACAAGCTCTTTGACATAGGATAACGTGGCAACAACCCCTCAGCAGATGCAGTCCCGTGATCTTGGACCTCCAAACTTTCAGGATCATGAGCCAAATAAATAGCTTTTCTTTAGAAATTATTCAATCTTAGGTATCCTATTATAGCAGCAGAAGATTGACTATAACAGTCTGCATCTGCTTGTTTTTAAGGACGGTGAAGATTTCTCTTGTCACCAGTTTTATTGTAAATGCAGTACATGAGTTTTGGTTTTATTCTCTAGTTCCTCAGTTTATTTGGATAATGGTGAACTGAAGAAATTCAGAAGCTATCCCACCACTACCACTTCCTATTATTTTTTTAAACATAAAACTTAGAACTTTTTCTAAGATGCAGATAAATAGCATATTAGTGCACACACTAACACAAAACAGTTTTATACTATCTATACACTCTAGTTCATATTTCAAAAATAATATAAATATAAATTTAGAGCACAGAATTATTTTAACTCTTATTTTCAATAATCATTCAAAAAATTTCCAGGTATTATTCATTTTCTAAAGCTCTCATAATAAATTTATAGCTGGAGAAATGTTTTTGATCATGCTGAAAGCTTAAAAAGTAACTATATGGGCATTTAATTTACTTTTTCACTTTTTGTATTAGATATATACAGGTAGTATGTCTTTTGTGTCACTTTTGAATGATATCATATATTTGTAAAAACAGATAAACAATAAGTTGTGTGAGTACCTTAAAAATTTGTTACAGAGGGCATAGATGAATACGCATTGCCTTGTGTCTATTTTCTTTTAAATTTTGAGCCTAGTGTATTTGTAAAGTAGACACAGGTCTCATATGACACTCACAAAAGCCGTCATCAGCTCCGATTAGTTACCGTAGACCTGTAATGCATGCATATCTGAGACAATTACTTTATTTTCAAAAGGTATAGCAGTTGTAAATAGGTTCTAATGATCCCATCTGGTGAATATTGTCTTGTATTTATATATGTAATAAAGAAAAAGAAATTTGATTTTTGATACTCCTTTTTATCCAAAAGTATTCCCAAGAGGGTAACATAATGGTATAAATCAGAGAGTTTTCTTGCAATGCTCAGATGTTACCCACACATTTTGCGTGATTTTTCTCCATCTCAGAGACTCCTTTTTGAAGGAAGTGCTATATTTACTATTGTGTTACCTCTAATGTGTTGTCATATTTACAAATTACAATAGCATAGACTTATGCTAAATGTTTCCCCTTCAATGACATTAATTGATAATTAGAACAGCCCATGTCACTTCTAAAGTAAAAAGTGATATCTGTACTTAGAGAAGTTTGAGACATCGGTAATTTAAGAATTACCAAATTTTTATATAATGTTTAATTTGGGATAGATAAAAGGTGAGGTCAAAGTTTGTGAATTATATGTATTTATTTTTTGTATTGTCACTGCCTGAAAAGTCCCATATTCTTATTAGGGAGATAATAACGTTTTCCTACATCCTTTTCAAACATCCTTTCAAATTTTGATGCATGAGAAACATCAGAAATTTCAAAATTGATTTCTCCCCGTCACTCAAGAGCTAATTTCTGAGGACTTAATGTACCTTAAAGTTTAGATTTTTGTAGATAGAAGCATTTTCTCAAAAGTGTGGCCCAGGTATTACCAAGGAAAAACCATGAGCTTTGAAATCACAATGTTCTTAATTCAAATCATGTCTTAAAGCCTCTTTAGGTGACCCACCGGGGAAAATTATTAATACCTTCATTCCTGGTTCTCAGTTTCTTCATGTACAAGTTAGTCATAATAATTATTTATGATGTGGTTTCTAGATTGAGAGTTTAACATACATATTGTGGGAATTAACATTTTGTGGATGTGTCATTCCCCTAGTCATGCACACATGAATGTTTAAAGTAAAAGAAGGAAATGTAAGTGATTTACAAAATCTCCCTAGATTCCTGGATGACTTCATCATGTTTCCACTCTTTAAATACTCCATACCTTACAGTTCTTAAGCAATTTTAGCTCTGTGTTAGGGAAAACAAAGATTCTAGAAGATCATGATTGAACAACTAAACAAATCAATCTCTTGTGGATATGTGATAAAATACTATGTTGAAATTAACCATAATCAATTTGCTTAAATTAATTAACACATTCAGTTCTTACTTATATATAATGTTTATTTAAACAATAAAACATCAGGGCGTCACCTGTGGCTCAGTGAGTAGGGCACTGGCCCCATATACTGAGAGTGGTGGGTTCAAACCCGGCTGCAGCCAAACTGCAACAAAAAATAGCCGGGTGTTGTGGCAGGCACTGGTAGTCCCAGCTACTCAGAAGGCTGAGGCAAGAGAATCACCTAAGCTCAAGAGCTGGAGGTTGCTGTGAGCTGTGATGCCACAGCACTCTACCTCGGGTGACAAAATGAGACTCTGTCTCTAAAAAAAAAAAAGGATAAAACATCACTAATGCTTTGGAAAGGAAACTGCACAAGTCTTTTTTGTAGCATTAAAAAGTAAAATACTTCTTATGTAAAACCCTGATATGTAAAGAGTATTAAAAAGTAAAATACTCTTATGTAAAACCCTGATATGTAAAACCCTGATATGTTGTTTTCACTAAGAGTAAACTCTTAGTACTGGAACATGTAAACTTATAGAAAGCCATGTTTTTGAAAGCAAATATTCACTGAATAGCAAAGACTAGGCATTGACATTATTCTAAAAGAGACTTGAGTCACTGGCACCTGCATTGCTTAGTGGGACACAATACAGATTCAAGGTCTTTGCCCTTTTGTTGATTTAAAATGTTATCCTTGAAATAACAATGTTATAAATATTAATAAAAAAACTAAGAGCTTGGCAAATGGATGACTTCCAGCTAAATATCAAGTCATTATTCTAATGGGTATTTTACTAGGCAACAAAGATGAACAACATTGTAAACCCTTCATAAAAAATTTAACAACCATTCAATTGAGATAGAAATTACATCAACTAGTTGTTTGACCTAAATAGACTGATTGTTCCTGTGTGAATTAATCAGACTTTGGATATCATCTCAAAAACGAAAAACTGGTCTGGCTGATTGTTTTGACTACTTTAATTGGTTATCTTACTGGACACACACACACACACACACATGCTACAGAATTATCTGTAAGAGCCAATAAATCATGCCAGTCCAGTTCATTTCCAGCTCGTCGAATATATGTCAATATAGGTATATCTCAAAAACATAACATTGAGCAATAAAAGTCAGATGCGTGGGGATACATAAAGTAAAATACTATTTTGTCTGTTTATTAAAACTATACTTAGTGTTGTTTATGCATGCAAATTTAGGTAAATAAAATTATAGAGGGTGAATAGAGACAATGTACATTAAGCAAAAAAGACTTGAGCCAAAGAAATGCTTAGGGGAAGAGGACAGGTAATAAGAAAGCATTAAATAAAGAGTTCATGTTGTGACCAATGAAAGTGGTCACCATAAAATGAGTAGTGTGATTGATCATACTAGTCCCATGTTACAAATTAAAAACCAAGATATTTTAATTTATTTTTGTGTTAGAATGTGTTTCTCAAACTGATTTGAACCTACTTAGCAGTTAAAATGACATGTACTCTATTTTCTCCAAATCAAGAGATTGTAGAATTGAAGAACGGCTCAGACTTTCAGTTGTTCCCCCAACATCCTTTTAATATGAACCGGCCAAATTATTTTATACACCCTAGCTTACTTGAATGTCTATGCCAGTATAAGAGTTGCCTTTGAGAGAACATCCACAGATAAATAAATATCCATGCAACATTAACCATGTCCCAATTTGTTTCTGATTCAGGAAATCTCAACAGTCTAACTTATAAATCTAACTTCCTCCATACTCACATTCTAAGCCATGTGGTATTCATGTGATTATTTTAAACTCATTTTGCATGTGATATGCATATTACTCTGTAGCTGTCTGTATGAAACACCAGCTTTTGAGGGCCATTTTTTTCTTTTTTTTAGCCTGGTGTTTTGAATACAGTACAAAAGAAGTGGAATAACACTATAGGCTATTCATGCAGACACGTTCATTTCATATAGAGGTCTTCTGTTGAGATCAATCAAGTCAAGTAAGAGAAAATTCTCTGTAGTCAACAAAATACACAATGCATGTCTCTGTTTCTTGTCAGGGACCTCAGATCTGCACATGAAAATGGCTTAAAACTCCTCCCTTAATGAGGTCCAATATAGAAAAATAAAACAGCAAGAGTAAAAAATTGTAAATAATCGCCTATTTCTATAGCAAAATTCAAACTTCTCTTATGAAATGGTGAACCAACTCAAATAATAGCACTAGGGAATGGCTTTGTTTTGGTGGATAATTAATGGCCCTGTACTTTATTCACTGTTTATTACAGACAGTCAAGTAGGAAAGGAAAATGTTAAAAGCTCAAAGGCTAAAGTTGCAGTCAAATGTATACAGCAAATTTATATGTGTTCAGTCTTTGTTTAGAGAAAGTGCTAATTTTGATTTCACATGTTATTTCTATTGGGCAAAATAAAGAAAAATATATTTGATAATCATGTGGGAGCTGTAATCATTTTTTAAGGAAAAGCTTTAAACCATGTCAGGCCTATTGAGGTATCTTACGTAACGTACACAAATTACTGAGTTAGTTTTACATTTCAAATTCGAAGGTGGGTAGGAAATAAAAGAATCTTTATCACTAATGACCCAACAACAACAACAAAAATCCACAGTACATAGTGAGTTTCAAATATTATAAAATGTTTTAATATAAACAGCGTGCTAGGAAATACCAGACAGTATAGGGAAAAGATTAACATTATTGTTACCTCCATGTCTGATGATAGCAATTGACTAGTGAAATGGTCTGCCCAAACTGTGCTTTTCTGAATGCAATTTCAGTAATATGGAGCTGCATATTCTGAGAAATATGGGAAAATGTAGGAAATTGTTGCATAAACTGCTTTGACTCAAGTAGACATTGTGATGAAGTATAATCTCCTCAAGTAAACAGTTATTATGTTAAGAATGGAGAAGCAATCACACAATTTAAGTGTTTTGCTTTGGCAGCTCCACTCAAATTTTCCAACTCTGCCTTTCCCTGGGATGATGTGTTCCTGCTGGCCCACAGCTCACAGAAACAGGCAAGGGGCCATAGAGGAATCAAAGTCTGTTTGGGAAATACTGCTTTCTTCAGAGAGCTACTGAATGTCCCTGGGCCTCATTTCCTTAACTTTACCTCAACTGAGAGGGCAACCCATGGACACTGGGTCCAGATGAGGCATCTCAGTTGACTGAAAATATTTCAGATAGCAAGCCCGTTGTCACCTCTTAAAACAAGTAAGGAGAGAAAATTATTGCAGAACCCAATGGTTACATTTTGATCACGCTACCCTAAACTCCTATCCCATGTTCTTTTCCTCAAACTTTTCATTTCACATCTTTCAGATCTATACTGAATGCATCTCAAAAATCACTCAACTATGGTTTTTAAGACGTTATCATAAAATTATCTATTATCTCATTAGATATTATAGGTATCTCAAAAAATAGTTTTTCTTTCACCTCCATAGTTAGTGATTTTTTTCTTAAAATATGTTTTGGATTTACACCTAGGAAATCCTGGCATAGTGTCTTTTGGTGGCAAAAATTGTTTCTTGAGGGTAAAAATTGATTTTTAAATATTATTTTTAAAATTTAAATTAAACTTTTTTTTTTTTCTTGTTTTCTTTGTACAGTTTAAAAGTTGATTCTTGACAGCAGAATTTGACCTAGGGTGAAGTCTTACAAATAAAATGGATGTGAAAGCTTCACTGGTTCTTCTGATTTAAGAGAAAAGAAAAAGGTGCTGATGTTATTTTTCAGCTTAGAAACTCATCCTAAAGGAAGTTCCCAGAGAGATTTCCAAAACCAGTTTGAGTAATAGAAACATTTTTGGAACAAGCTTATGGCCTTCATATGGGATGGTTTAAAAAAACAAGATAGTGTGCTTGTCTTAGAACTCCTTGGCGCTTGTAAGCCTCTCTAATGGAAAATTTCTGTTACTCAGCTGTTGGGTTTATCACCTGGAAGATGTACTGATTCTCTGTTTGTTAAACTGTCATTCACATATACCAAATGATACCTCTTAACTTCTGGGGAAGCCATACAAGCATGTCACAGACGCTGTTCCTGGAAAGGAACATTGTTTTTCTCAGTTAGCAAAGTATTTCTTAAAATTTTATTTATGTTTAGCATGAAGTCAGACCCATTTAGTTCAAATTCTAATTCTATCTTTTATTAACTATGACACTATTAGGCAATTTACTTAAATTTCCAGTTCTACGCTTCTAGTTATTTAAAGTAGACCCTAAGTTGGTGATTATAGTCACTCTGCTGTGCTATCAGACTGCTCATTCTAAGTACTTAACTATATTTTGCACCCATTAACCATCCTTCCTTTGTCCCTCCTCCCTGCTTCCCCTCCCAGTCTATTCTCTGTCTCCATGAGATTGTTTTGGTATTTACCTCCCACATATGAATGAGAACGTGCAGGATTTGTCCTTCAGTGTTTGCCTCATTTCATTTAACATAATGTTCTCCAGTCCCATCCATGTTGTTTTGGCCGTAGTTTCTTCTTCTATAAATTGTGGATAATAATTATACACGCCTCTAAGGATTGCACTGAGGAAAAAGGAATTAACTCATGTGAAGTATTCAGTCTTGGCATGTAGAAAGGATTTAAAAAGTATTGGACATGCTTGTTGCTTTTGTGGGGATACATTGCCAGTGACACATTGTAAACGATAAAGTTAAAGCATTGTTCCTACCAATTGGTTTTTAATTTTAATAACATGTTAGCTAAAAATACATACATTCAGATACCATAAAAACTCACTGAGGGATTAAGAAGTAAATGAAAGGCAGAAGAGCTATTTCTATAAAGGTTTTACTTTCATGACCCAAAGTTCACCTTCAGTGAAACTGCAAAAATTTGCAAATGTAAAAATTCTCAACAAAATCCTAGCCAACAGATTACAGCTTATCATCAAAAAAGTCATACATCATGATCAAGTAGGTTTCATCCCAGGGATGCAAGGCTGGTTTAATATATACAAGTCTATAAACATTATTCACCATATCAACAGAAGTTAAACCAAAAACTATATGATCCTCTCAATATATGCAGAAAAAGCATTTGATAAAATCCAGCATCCTTTTCTTATTAGAACACCAAGGAATATAGACATAGGTGGCACATTTCTAAAAGTGATCGAAGCTATCTATGACAAACCCTCAGCTAATATTTTACTGAATGGAGTCAAACTGAAAGTTTTTCCTCTTAGAACTGGAACTGTACAAGGTTGTCCTCTGTCACCATTACTATTCAACATAGTACTTGAAGTTCTAGCCAAGATGAACTTTTGCATTTGCAAAGTTCACCTTTAGTGAAACTGTTTACTAACCAAAGCTGTAGTATTTAATGCTCTGGTTATTGCCAGTCTGCGAGTCTCTCATGTAACTGAGGATTATTTTTCCAAATTAATATGAAGAAGGACAATTTTTAAAACATTTAAAAAATTGTTTTTGAGCTCTAAAAATTAGCACCAATTTGACTATATCTTAAAAAGAGTTTGTAAAATGTACTGCTCTGTTAACAAATATTTTTATTATTCTTATTCTGATTTCAACTGGAAGAATTCAAAGTATGCCACATATTTTTATTTGCAAGATAAATTATGTATTCATTATGATAATGAGTATTAAGCATTGTAAAATTATCACATATATTCCATAATATAATTGATAAATGAAGAAATGGCAGATAAATGTCTAAACTTAAAAGTTAATGAAATAAGTTTTGGTATCAATTTAGACCTCTTGGCTTGATGATGCCCAAGTTTTCTGGTATTTCTTGGCTTTTAAAATGCAGTTACAACCCTATTAGATCCTGAAAAAGTGAAAAGCAATTATGTAGTCTTAAAAAGTTAGTTTTCTGATATAGAAAGCAAAAGGCATGACTGTTTCAAAGGGTGGGAAAATATGATCAAAATATAAACATTGATATTTTTGGAAATGTGTAGCAACAGTAGCTTTTCTTAATAATTACTTGACTTGGTCATATCTGTGAATGGTTACAAACACAAAATACAGAACTGTATTGTCTTAGCTTGGGTTTCCCAGACACCACAGCCTGAAACAGAGGGCTTCCATGCTGCTACCCCACCAGGGAGACTAGTGCTAGGGAGCAGGGGCGAGGGACAGGCTGTGAACAGGAGAGGAGAGAGAGTTAAAATGATAGTGCACTATTTAGTTGGCTATCCCCAAGAGCTTATGATAGCTGGATCCTATAGCAGTGTCCTCCAGAGAGCCATAAGAGTTGTGTCTCATGACAATCTATCAGGGAAAAACAAAAAGAGAGTATCATTTGGTTCACCCAAGTATGTAATATCTTGTGTTCCTGCCTCTCAGGACTGAAAAAGAAAGGTTTGCAAAAATGGTGTGGGGATAAAGCATGGTCAGAGTGTGCATGCAGGAAATGCCTGGGCCAAGAGACAAAAATGAGGCATTCACGTCTAAATTATAATGAATTCAGAGAAAAAAAAAAAGTCATCAACCATATTTTTGTAAACCAAGGAAACTCCATGTTAATTTTTTTCTATCACTTTTTCTCAGTTTGAATTTATTTTTATACATGTGATCTCTTCCAACCAGAATTATACTTAGCATTCTATAATGGCAACTCAACTATGAAGAAAAAAATTTATCACACACAACACAAGTTTGAGGATGAGCATGTGAGGACCAGACAGACCCCAAGACGCCGGCCCCTCTTCTTCCTCGGATGCCTTACTGATAGCTATTCTAGACTATCCCTCAGTAATTTGATATATGTCTTGATAGACAAAACTAAGGTACATGACATAACCTACAGTATCTATCGCATGAACATATTATACATATAATTTAAAAACTAACATTAAAAAATGAAAACTTTTCATGATACTAAGAAATTATCTTATGAAAGAACTTAAAATTAATGCCTAAGGAGAAACTTCCTATAGTCAAAATCCCTTTGAAATTAATTTAATATTCTAAAATAGATCTGTGTAAGTCTCCATATTAACACACTAAAGGAGAAAACATAATATTCAGAATATTCTCTATTCATATTTTAAAACTCAACAAACTAGAAATAAAGTAAAAATTACTTCATCTGGTAAAAGCTATTATTATTTTTTAAATAGCTATAGTTTTAACATCATACTTCAGAGTATGATGAACATTCAACATTTTCCCCTGACTTTGAGATTGGAACAGATATAACCACTAATACCACTTGCAGTCAACATTGTGCTGAGCATTTAGCCAGGGCAGTGAGGCAACAGAGAGAAACATGTTATGACAAAAAGGAAAGGCATGAAGTTAACATGATTGGGTACAAATAAAATCAGAATGATATACAAACTATTGGAGTTAATAAGTGGATTTAGTAATTTTGCTAGAATCGAGGTCTATATACAAAAATCTATGGTAATTTTTATTGACTAGCAAAATATTAGATAATGAAAATTTTTTAGATGCTATTTACAATAGCATCAAAAGCATTAAACCCAATGAATAAATTCAAAGAAAGTCCTTTAACATTGAAAACCTCAGGCCAGGTACAGTGGCTCAGGCCGTTAATCCTAGCACTCTGGGAGGTCCAGGTTAGTGAATTGCTTGCTTGAACTCAGGAGTTCGAGACCAAGCAAGAGCAAGACCCCCTATGTCTAGTAAAAATAGACAAACTAGCTAGGCGTTGTGGCGGGCTCTTGTAGTCCCAGCTACTTCGGAGGCTGAAGCAAGAGGATTGCTTAAGCCCAGGAGTTTGAGATTGCTGTGACCTATGACGCTACAGGACCCACGGCAACAGTGTGAGACTTTGTCTCAAGAAAACATTGAAAACCTCAAAACATTGCTAAAGGAAATTAATGACAATAAATAGATATGTCATGTTCTGGAATTAGAAGACTCAATACTGTAATTTTCTTGTTTGAGCAATATATTTAGTGCAAATTGCAAATCCCAGTCAAATTGTTTTTCAAATCAATGGTCAAATTCTACAATTTATGGTGAAATGCAAAGACCTATAATAGTCAAGACAATGTTAAAGAAGAAAAGCAAAGCTCTGGAACACTTAGCAGTATATATTAAGACACAACTAAGTAGTATATATACACTTTGTAGTATATATTCAGACTCAGCTAAGACTCACTTAGTATACATTAAGCCATACTAATTAGCACTATGTGGTATTACAACAGGGTAGATAAATAAACCAACAAAATAGACTAAGGCCACAAACATATACACAAATACACACATCTGTTTTACAACTAACTTGCCACTGTAATTCAGTGAAGAAAAAGATGGTTTTTAAATGAATAAACCAGGTTTCAAATTGTATTCCTAGATATATAAACAAGAGGAATAAAAATGTGTTAACAAGAAGAATAATACAAACCATACGACTTGAGTTTACACCAACTTTGCAGAACAAGCAAAATGAACCTACATTCACAAACATCAGACCATGATTACATTTGGTGAGGGCAGGTGAGCTGACTGGAAAGGAACAGGAGAACTCTGGGGTGATGGAACTTCTTTATATTTTGATTGCATGTTGATTACATGGGGATATTACCTATATGTTTGTCAAAAGTCCTTGAACTTTGCACTTAAGATCTATAAATTTTACTGTGTATAAATTATACTTCGATGAGGGGTGTAGGATAAAATGGATATCCTTATCAAGAAACGAACCCCGGGGGGTAATTGGTGGGATCACACGTATGATGCATCTTACAAGGGTACACGTGAAACTTACTAAATGTAGAATATAAATAAATGTCTTAACACAATAACTAAGAAAATGCCAGGAAGGCTATGTTCACCAGTATGATAAAAAAATTTAAAATTATATATAAAACCAGTGCATGGCACTCCATGATTGCATTAATGTACACAGCTATGAAAAAAAAAAAAAGAAATGAACCCTGTTATTTATGTCATATCACACACAAATTAATTTGAGAGAGGTCATGGAAATAAAGATAAAAGTTAACTGGTAAAATTTGTAAAAGTAAACAAGGAAAAAATATACCTTGGGTTAGTCCTTTATACATTTGGTAGAATACAGATGTGTATCCATCTGGTTCTGGGATTTTATTTGTTGAAAGAATTTTCTATTATGGATACAATCTTGCTACTCATTATTGGGCTAGTCAGGTTTTCCATTTTTCCTGGTTTAATCTTGATAGGTGGTTGCCACCAGTATTTTATCCATTTTCTTTAGTTTTTCTAGTTTGTGAGCCTATTGTTTATAATAGCCTCCGTGGTATCAGTCATAATGTATGCTTTTTTTATTTCTGATTTTTCAAATTTGGGTTCCCTCTCTTCATTTATTGGTTCCTGTAATTAGTAATTCACCAATTTTGTTTACCTTTTTGAAGAACCATCTTTTCATTTTGTTGATCCTGTTGATCACTATTTCATTTAGTTTTGCTATTATAGTTGTTATTCCTTTCCCTCTGCTAATTTTGGGACTGATTTGTCCTTGCTTTTCTTCTTCCTTGAGGTACATTTTAAAAAAGTTTTAAATTTATAATCTTTCTACTTTTTGGATGTAGGCATTTGGTGCTATGAACTTCCCTTTAGCACTGTTCTTACTGTATCACACAAGTTTCATGTGCTGTGTTTCCATTTTTATTTGTTTCAAAATATTTTGATATTTCTTTTTTTTTATTAAGTCATATACCCGTAGATCATGAATACATTATGCATATGTGGGGTACAATGTGTTTTTTTTTTTTATACAATCTGACATGGTTACATCAAACCAATCAAGATAGCTTTTACCTCATTTACTTGATTATTGTGTTAAGATATTTATGTTCTGCATTTGGCAGATTTGACTTGTACCATTGCAATACGCTCCATAGGTGTGGTCCCACCTTTTGCCCTCCATCAAGCCTCTAATGTGAGTGGGTTGCTGAAGTCCCTCACTATTATTGTCTTCCTGTCAACAAATTTCTCTCTCCCCTCTCTGTCTCCTCCTCTCTCTCTCTCTCTACATAGTAATATTTGGTCTTCTACTAGCATTCAATTATATATATGTTAAAATACTTTTGCATTTAAAATTCTCATATCATCTTGCTTAATTAATCCCTTTATTGTTATATTCTTTCTCTTTAACTTTTTGACTTAAAGTCTGCTTTATCGGATATAACTACTCCTACTTACATTTGGTTTCTTTTTATATGTAATATCATTTTGCATTCCTTTATTTTTAGTCTGTATGTGTCTTCACAGATGTAGTGAGTTTCTTGTAATTAACATTACAAGGTCAGAAAATAAAGTTTGTGAACTAATCCTAGAAAAGGTGCTACATACTCCATTGCTAAATATCACTATGGTCATTCTTTGAAGTACTCCTCTTGGGAAGCTATGCACCAACACCAGTGCCTAGTCCACCTATCAAAGCAATTTTGGAATTTTTTTTTCTGGAATGGCCTTCAGAGCTATAATCATATGAAGTCTAACAATTAAGTCATGAACTAGTCTAGAAAAAGTACTTTGAAGGGTGGACTAAGTGCTGGTGTCAGTGCATAGGTTCCTAAGGGGAGTACTTTGAAGATGACTGAGTGATATTCACCAAGGAGGTATGTAGCACTTTTTCTACAGTGGCTTTACAAATTTAATTGTCAGACCTTGTATGATGAGAGCTTTTATGGCCATTCCAGCAAAAAAGTTCCAAAATTTCTTTGAAGGGTGGACTAGGCATTAGCATTGGTGCATCACTTTGTAAGAGGAATACTTTGAAGGTGACTGTAGTGATATTCAGGATGAGTTTGGGAACTTAATTGTCCAACCTTGTATAGTTGGATCATGGTTTCTTATCCATTTATTTCTGTGATTGCTTTACCAGTTAGTTTAGCACTTTCCTATGTTTTCATGATGACAAATGTCATCATTCTGCTTTCAAGTTTAGAATTCCTTTGAAAGTTGCTTGTGAAGTTGGTGTAGTGGTGATGAATTCTGTCAGCATTTGCTTCTATAGGAGAGACGATTTCTCCTTCATTTATGAAGGTTAACCTCACTGGTTGTAGAATTCTATACTGCCAGTTTTCTTCTTTCAGCACTTTAAATATATCATCCCATTCTATTTGGACCTGTAAGGTTTTTGCTATTAGTTTAATGGAGTTTACTTTACAGATGACTAAATACTTTTCTTACTAATTTTAGAATTTATTTTTTTTTTCATTTTGACTTCAGATATTCTGATCATAACATGATATGGCAAAGTCCTTTTAGCATTATTTTTCTGGGGATTATTAGGCTTCGGTGTCTCTTATTAGACTGAGGAAGTTTTCATCTGTTATTTCCTCAAATAGGGTTTCTATGCCTTGCAACTTTTTTACCCTCAGAAATACCAATAATTTGTAAATTTGATTGATTTATGTAGTCACAAATGTCGTAAAGGCTTTATTAATTCTTTTAAATTTTGCTTTCTTTATTTTGTCTGAATGGATTGTTTGAAAAGACTTGTCTTCAAATTCTAAAATGTTCCCTCTGCTTGTTTTAGTCCAGGGGTCCTCAAACTTTTTAAACAGGGGGCCAGTTCACTGTCCCTCAGACTGTTGGAGGGCTGGACTATAGTTTAAAAAAAAACAAAAACAAAAACAAAAAACAACTATGAACAAATTCCTATGCACACTGCACATATCTTATTTTAAAGTAAAAAAACAAAATGGGAACAAATACAATCACACTACCTCATGTGGCCTGTAGGCCACAGTTTGAAGACCCTGGGTTTAGTCTGTTGTTGTAACTTTCAAATATATTTTATATTTTCTTCAATGAGTTTTTCAGTTCTAGAATTTATTTTTTAAGATATTTGTTTATTTATTAAATTTATCATTAACATTTAATTTATTACTCTTTATTAAGAAGTAAATACATTAGTTTATTAATATTTTATTTATAATTTTTTTTCTTGAAAATGTAAGTATGGTGTTGTTTGGATAGAGCCTTTTGGTTCTGCTTTTCAGGGCATACAGTAAAGAAGACTGTATGATTTCTTTGATGATGAACAGTATTAGTGTAGCTGTGCTTTTCTTATTGTGTTAGGATGTGGTTATTAGTGAGGCTGTGGTGAAGTGGTACTGGAGACTGATGGGCCCATCGTAAGTCATTGCTAGTGATGGTGGGTTAAGCAAGTCTATCCTTGTGCCCTGGAGAAGTATAAGCTGGCACCTGTGGTGGTGGTTCCAGGTGGGCTGATTCATTGGCCATTGGTTGGAGCAGCAATGTACCAGCAGGTCAGAAAGTTCTTGAGGTCTTGGGAAGCTGGTTTGCCATGGGTGATAGGTATAGTAGTTATGGTAAATGCCCTTCTTGGTTCCAAGCACTGTGTATTTGTATTGGCAGTGGTTGCAGGGAATTGTGTGGGCTTGTTTCTAGGTCATTAGGTGGAGCTTGTAGATAACAGCCAGATGAGGTGGTAGTGATAGGACATTTATGCCCCACCTCTGTTCCCTGGGTGGGGCTAGAGTGGTTGTGTTACTCTCAAAACCTTGGATCCTGCACTCTGTCTCAGAGAGGAGAAGTGAAGCCAGGTGGAACTAAACTGCAAAATCTTGTATTCTGATTCCCCCAATAGTGAGTGCATCTACTAGTTATGACTGGGAGGGGAAGGGTCTCAGGCCCCCAATGAAATGATTAGGTAAGGGGTGACCACCACTACAATAAGGCCATTACATGGGAAAGAAGTGGCCAGTCCCAGCAGCCATCTGTCCCTCTAATCCTCCAGTCCTGGCAAGTTTCCATCCCCTCCTCCCAGATGTAGCAGGTGACCTATCTGATCAGTCAGACCCATCTGGCTGTTTCTACTTAGCCTACAACTTAGTTCTGGCTGTAGAATTCCTGGCTCAGATCCAGACCACACCTCTATGAGAACTATCTTCCTGCCTAGGTCCCAGAGGGAGGTGCCCACTTCTAGCACCAGTAGCACAGCCCACACCACACTTGCTTCTCAGTTCTGGTTCTGGGCATCCACCCACCACTCATACCCCAGTTCTACAGGCAGCAATCTCAGTTTCTCTACCACTTAGGGCTGGCACCTCTGGTTCTCAAGACCCTATGAAATTTTTTAAAAGCTAGGATCAAGAATAGTCTCTTACTGTAGTTGCTTGCCTTCAGAAAAAGCATGGGACCAAGTGTATATCTTCTCCCTAGAGAAGTTTCTTCTCACAGTCTGCTGGTCATTCCATAAGTTAGATTCAGGGCCTGGGAAGGTCAAGGTGCTCTCTTGGATTGTACTATTCCCTGTTTAGAAACTGGACTGCATTCACGCTCTCCTGAACTATGGGTCACTTTCAGTTCACAGCTGGTCCTGGCCATACAGGCTGCCTGTTTTCCTTCCCTTTCCTATATTTGGTGTTTCCTTTCACTTTTCTGTTGAACTCCTGTATTCTCTCTGGGATAACATATTCAAAATATGATCATCTACACACTATTTTGGTTCTTCTAAGTGGATGAGGTGTGCTTAAAATGTTCCTAGTCAGTCATCTGTGTTATTGCCTAAATTTTTTTCTCTTTCAACTTCTCACATAGAAGCTGCTCCTGAAACAAAATGTGAGACAGCTGTGGTGAAAGAATGGCCTAGAAAGACTAGGTAGAGCTGCCTGGGTCCTGGGCTCTCCGCACCAGTACTCACATAGGTACAGCATGGGGACGCTGCAGGGTTTCCTTTTGAAACACATTTTTGACAGTATATTAAGGAAAAAAAAAAAAATTCAATAACAAAGTTAATTAAAAGAATCTTTGGTTAAAATAAGATAACATTTGTGGTTTTTTGTTTTGTTTTTATAAGTTGAACTAAAAATTATCTATGTCAGTGTTGAACCAGAAGCTGAAAAATGATATAATAAATTGACATTTCTCCTAGAGATTATTTGTACTGGTCCCTCTAAACATATATGAATATTTTTCTGTGTTTTTACTGAAAGAAATTCAATTGCAAAATCAAAACTTTCTTATTGACAGTCAAATGCTATATAGAATGCCAATTATAATCAAATTGATAAAATTAAATGCAATTTTTGTAAAAAATAAGATATGAATTAAGATATAGTTGAAAAGTTTGGAAAAGTTTTCAAATTATGCAAATTTGCATTAGGTTTCTCTGTAATTTGGAAACTGTGGGGTTTATTATTTATTTATACTATTTCACTTCTTGTCTATTCTTCATTTCTACCTTGTAAGTATGAATAAGCAGTATTTTAGCACTACTTAATAAAAATTGTCTCATGCAGCATTTCCCATCATGAAAGTATTTATAAACACATGATACCATCAGTAAATTCATAGCAAAGGACATTCAGGAAATGATTCTATCCGAAAATTCATTTGGAAGTCAATTATTTGCAGTTTTAAACAAGTTTCATATAGATGCAATATTAAAAATGATAGTTTGTCTTCCAGCCCAGATTACAAAAATCCTATTTAATTCACAGCATAATTTGTAAATTTTATTTTACAATAAAATTAGGAGGAAGAAATTTATTGTAATAATTCTAATTAAACAAAACAATAAAGAGCTAAATATAATGAGGATTTTTTATTAAAAACATTTGAACTAGGGGAAATTAGAGTTAATGGAATAAAGATGAGATAAAGCTACAAATTAATAAACTTGCCTGGTGTTTTTCAAACACCATAGCACATGGCAATGTGGGATTCATTCTGCTGCAGTCCATCAGTGGCAGTGTCATGGGCATTTGCCTGCCCAGGTCTGTGGGTGCCAGTGCTGCTCAGAGGGCAGTGGTGGGGGTGCTTGCACTAGCTGGAAGATGGTAGCAGGTACCAGTGACTGTGGGTGCATGCTTAACCCAAATCCTGTGGCAGTGGTGGCTGGGTGGGTTACTGAGCAGCAGCATTGATTACCAGAGCAGTGGGTGCTTGCTCTGTCCTGGACCCTTGGTGGTGGGGTAGGGTGATCCTCTCCAGGAGAGCAGTGTATGCAGGCTGCTTCTAATCTGCCATCTTGACTAACAACCTAAGTTTTATTATTTAAAATACATATTTTATGAAGTTATATCTGCCACGGACAGTTATTCCTCTGATGGATCTGGGCAAAGTAAATTGAAACCCTTCTGGAAAGGAATTGTAATTCTAGACATCACTAAGAACATTGTGATTCATGGAAAGAAGTAAAAATATCAACATCAAGAGTGGTTTAGAAGAACTTGATTCCAACCTTCATGCATGACTTTGAGGGATTCAGGACTTCAGTGGAAGATGTAACTTTTAGATGCACTTCTAAATAAAAAAAAATTGTGTGACTTGCTTTATTCTATTCAATATTCATTTTATTGATGTGATCTGGTCTGGAACTAAATCCACAATATTTCTAGGTATGCCTGTATTATCACATTGCCATCACCTAAATTTTGGAGGGGTTATACTGAAACCAGAGCATCAACCAATTTATGACAAATAGTGCTAAACTGGGATAGGCAGTGGAAGTGGGCAAACAGCTGCCCTGGGAGAACAATGGAGATTAGCTGTTCTTGTGAGTATTTTAACCTCAAGAGGAAGAAGGGAGGGTCTTGGTACATACATCCTGTTTATTCTAAAAATTACATCCTTTACCAAGATGGAGTGAACACCAGTCTACAGAGAGGCCCAGTATATACCCACACAGGAAAAAGCATCAGTAATGGGAAAAAGAGTTGCTCCAGAAAACACTTAAGACTTTTTTTTGGTAAAAGTATAATATGGCATTATTTTATACTTAGCTTTGTTGTTACAAAACAAGAACCATTAGTAATACCTTCTAGAAGTAATCAGAATGCGTGGGGCAAAATTGGTGTACAAAAGTAACATATTTTAATCTACATTTTTATGTGCAAAAGTAATGAAGTAAATTTTTTTTACATCTGCATATGTTTGAGTGGTATTAGGGAGTTTTAGAGAGAGAGAGAGAGCTTGGCAGGATGAAGCACATGGCTCTGATTTGATTCTGTTGAGGGAGATAAAAGGAAGTGGTGGAGGAAAGACATTGATTAGAAAGTCCCCTGAATAACTATGATGGAAACATTGGTTGTGGACAATTATGTTGCTTTCCAGAGAGAAATGTTAGGAGAGGGAGAGACACATGCCATGCAGTGTGCAGCTCAGTGTTCACAGACTGATTTTTCATACTGTTGAGAGGATGGGTCCTATCCTGCATGGAATGAGGGAACTTAACTTAATACTATCTCTTCTCTCTTACTGTGATGCACACCAGTGTTACGAATCTCCTGCTATGATTCTACCCCTGAAGATTCAAGTAGGTAAATGAATTTAATGTATCCCAATGGAAAAATAACAATCCCATCTAATCTTTGCCCTTGACAGTCTTGGAATCATTCTTCCGTTGACCCCTTAACTAATTCAAGACTGACAGCTACTCTTCTGGGCAAAGTCAACAGCTTCTGATGGCACTCACTCTGGTTGGGAGCTCCTAATACCTGATCTGTGAGATTGTGGGCAGCTAAAGATTATTTTTGATAATTATACTTTAAAGGAAGTTCAAGGATATATACCACTTCCTTCTGGATATGTTAACTATTTTTTACTGATGTTATCTGATATTTTAACAATGTACGCAGAGCAGCAGAGCCTAGAGTGTGTTGTTTAAATATCTTTGATGCTGTGTCATAACAAATTAGTTTCTAAATGTTGCCAATTTGGCAGACAAAGCTGATTATTTCCTGTAATCACACTGCATATGTGCACAAGATTATAATTAATGATCAGGGATGCCAGCCATATTTTAATAATGATCCTTCAAAGTTTAAGAGCCGATAGAGCAACTGGCATTTGTGCCCTCTATTGGGGCAGAGGCAAGAGAAAGGAGAAATAGATCCATCAGTGTCAGAGAATCAATAGTTAGCTGATTTCCATTATAAATTTGAAGATTCCAGGGGAGTTATTGACAAAGCTTCTGCTGTGACTATTAACAGAATGTTTATGTAGACTTTGCTGAGGCAGTATGAGTCCTAATTAGATTGGAACTGGTCTTTTTGGCAACTTTGCAATATTTACTACCTCAACATACCAGTATGCCATTCAAAGACCTAAGGATATAGTAATTTATTTCTAAAAGAATTATGTGAGCACAAAAATCAAGATATCAAAGATGTTTCATCATATCGAAATGAAATTTTGAACTCTTACTACACAACATTTACCTATTTTTAAAGATCATTTTTTCATTTCTTAGCAAAATTGTGGCCAACAAGTGAATATTCTTAAGCAGAATGACAGCATGAAAGATAAGAGGAGAGAGGAAGGAAGAAGAGGTTAAAAAACCCACAGTAAAATAATCAAACCCCTGATTTCCAGAGTCATTAACGTTCACAGTCACTCCTTTATTAACTAAAGAGTTCATCCTGGAGTGATTTTAGATTTTCTAGCACTCTTGTAATATTAAGAGTAATGGGATCATTTTCTGCAAAATTGAGATGACCTTATAGTCCCAAGGACCTTTTGGAGATGTGTTTACTGTGATTCTAAAGTTGTTTTGGACAATCTTAATTTTTCTTATGTCACATCTTCTTATAGTACAATAGTATGTCAATACACAGCAAATTTACTTTTTTAATGAAAGGAATTTGATGATTATACTCTCAATAAGGATGTCTAGAGGTACTAACTCCAGATGATAGCTCAACGAAAAGTTTCATATTGATAAAAAGTAAAGCAAGGAACTGACTTCTAATATCATGGCTTTTAGAGCATGACAAGAGACTCAGAAGGTCTTGGTTTCTTAACCATGACTTGAAGGGCACTTCCCTGAATTGTCAGTAATTGGCTTCTTAAATCAGAGAAGTTATCTTTCTGTGTATTTGTGTATGTATTTTTGGAGTGGAAAGGAAGAGTTTTGTGTGTGTTTGATCTTTTAGTTTGACTAGGATATAAAAGTTAAAGAAATTATATAAAATTTGTTTTCTTTTACTTATAGTTAAATTAAACACATAAGGGTAGACATGGGATTAAAGTTGCCTTGGGGATTCCAAGACAACTCTATCCCTTGAAGGTGTTCCTGGTTCCTAAAGCAGGAAGAATAGTATTTCTAGAGATTTATCAATCCCTTTTTAAAGGTTTTCTTTACTCATTTTAATTATTATTATTATTTTTTGAGACAGAGTTTTACTCTGTCTCCCTCAGTAGAGTGCCGTTCATAGCAACCTCCAACTCTTGGGCTCAAGTGATTCTCTTGCCCTGGTCTTCCAAGTAGGAATACAGGCACCTGCCACAGTACCCGGCTATTTTCACTGGTCTTGAACCTGTGAGCTCAGGACAATCCATCTGCCTCTGCCTCCCAACAGTGCTAGGATTATAGGTGTGAGCCACCATGCCCAGTCTTATTATTATTTTTAAATTTCAGATTGATATGAAGGTGTAAATGACTCAGTTATATTGTTTGCAAGGTAAAGTTCTTTTTAAGGTAAAGTTGAAGTTGTAGTTGAGCCCTTCCTCCAGAAGCTGTGGTGAATACCCTTACCTTGTGCACAATAGGTTAGAGATGTATGGGGTAGGACAAAGTGGATGACATCAGGGGCCTCTGAATATGTCTTTGGGAAAGAGGTTCACATTTTTTAAACATTTTAAAACTTGTCCTATTACCTAATCAATTTTTTTAAAGAATAATCTGTATACCACGCATTGTATCACATTGTTTTGCCAAATAAAGTAATAAAATTCTAAAAAACGAAAATTGAAATATAGGAAAATCCAAAGAGGATCTACTGTTGCCTGACTCAGGTACGGAAGGAAGGAGGGACCACAGTGGATGAAATGCTGTCTTGGGTGTGTAGTAATTTCATAGGTATAGTAGTTTTTGATTAATAGCTTTGTAAGACTCCATGTAACTTGTCACTATTATCAATATGAATATTGATTTAAATTTTGCTTCTGTGTATGTTTTCAGGGAATTTTGTCCTTTATTTCTTCTTATTTACCTATAGGTATTTCTGATTTAAAAAAATCAAAAAGGATAATCAAACTGTGTCTAATCAGGAAATTATTTAAATATGAGTTGGATCCATTGGCTTTATCAAATTGAAACTTACAAAAAACTTAATGTAAATGCATTGCATAGTTTTAAAAGTAAACAATATATGAGGTAATGTAAGGCATATGTAGAAAAATAGTATTAAATATCTTGTAAGTGTGAACAGACTCTGAAATGCTTCACTGGGAATGGTGATTGTGTTATCCCCACCGACATGAACACTTCTGCTTTGAAAACGAAGTAGAAGTATTATTTTAACTTCAAAAGAGATAAATAATTATCTTTATAACATACCTTATACAATTGCCTAGTGTTGTAAAGTCATTTCTTTACTTTCTATCATTTTACCTTCAAATTTGAGTGTAATTATTTCTCTGAAGAAAATTTTTATTTTATTTTAATTACCCCAGAGAGTTGTGCATATAAAGGACCCTAATCAAGATCTGGCCTATTTCAGTGGAGTAAGTTTGATTTATTCTAAGCTGAAGTCTAAATGGGAGTTCTTTACCTGACAAAAGTCAACTTGGGAACATTAGGTGTCTCTGAAACTTATATACAAAACTATTCCATGTGCTCTTTCTTCTGTATTCCCACACTTGTATGAAATTGGATCTCAAATTCTTCATTCACACTTACAGACTACCACTAATAATACATTTTAGAAATGTTCCCCCACTGGGACTATTTGCATTTTAATTAAGTCATATTACAGAAACTAAGAACAGGAGGCTCAGAAAAGAGAATTTTATGTCTCCAGGAATGTAAGGAAGAGAATTTTTAAGTATATGAAGACTTTTCTCATGCTTGGGATTTTAAGTATGGAGTTGGCACAGAAGGATATTATATAGCTATTTAATGACCAAGAGAGCTTGAAGAAAAATTTAACATGCAACTCGTACCATATGTGACTATTTTTTAAAAGAAGTATAATATAGGATTTCAATCAAATATATATTATAAGAGTTAAACAGCAGCATAGGTAACCAATACATTTAATTTAATTTATTTATTTTTGCAACTTAATTCCTTAGGCCAAGTGCTTTCTAGTGTTCAAGTATACCTGAGATATATTTGAACACTGTTTAGCAAGTATTTATTGATCCTTTTTAATCATCTTAACCTTTGCTAAAAGATATGTGAGCTATATAGCCTTTATAAAATTTATAATGACAAAAATTAAAGAAAAGTCAGTACTGAATTGCATGAAGTTTAAGAGGAATTAAAAGAAAGGGCTGGAAAACTCATTTTTAAAAGTGGGGTTCCTGAACTGTGCTCAGAGGATTGATATGTTTTGCAAGAGCTTGAATCTTAGCAGAAAGTCTATAGGGGGTTGCAGAAGAATCATCTCACAGGGAGGAGAGAGTACTTTAGTGGAGATTACCATTCTCTTGTTCTAGTCTAAAACGTATTCTGAGATATTATTTACAGGAGCGGATGTTTTTTATGTATGATTTTGTTTTAGGTGGTACTTTTAATTTCTGTAAGTACCCCGTTAAGCAAATTGTGATCCAAGCACTGCAGCTTTGGTGTTACCTAGGACCTTGTTAGAAATGCAGATTCTCAGGACCCAATCCTGTCCTCCTAGAGCAGAATCTGCATATCAGTAAGATCCCAGGTGATTTATATACACAGTAAAATCTGAGAACTGCCACTCGAGAATAAATTGGCAGAATCCTAGAATCTCTCGGGGTGCTATGAAAGTCCTCATGCTCAAGCCACACTCCGTATCCATGATCTATTCATTCAAAGTCTGATGAGTGAATAGACCATGGTATTAAAATTGTTTTTTAAAGCTTCCCAGGTAGTCTCAGCGTCCACTTAGATTGAGCATCAGTGCATGGGGTGCTGACATCATGGCACTAGAGCAATGGCAGGTAGCGTTTAGGAGAATCTCTCAATACTTCAGCAATTCTGATTGTCTGAGTTGCTTTACAAATTCTCATTGAATGCACACTAAGGATTAGCATATCCTTTAAACATGTGTGTGAAAATTTAATTAGGCATCATTTGAGCAGCTGCTCTGGAGACTGGTTTTTTATTTCTCAAGATTTCTCTTCAGATAGGTTTGGCTGCATAAAATGTAAAACATTGAAGTTCTTTGGTTCCCTTAAGGAATATACAGTAACAACATTTGATCAAAGATAAATATGATGAGGTGAAAAAGGATTTACTGTAAAAGAAATATATTTTCCCTATGTGAGAATTCATCTGAAATTCCCTTTTGCTTGAGCAGCTTCCCTACTGAATAAAGATTTTTTATCTTTTAAAATAATTATTTCTTTTTCATAATTCTTGAATTATAAACAGGGAAGTATTATTATTTAATCATTCATAGTGATGGTAAAAATAATTATTTCTTAATATATGATAAGCATCCAAGGCAGTGACATATTATATGTTAAACATTTAGAAAAATCAAAGAGAATCAATATATCTGAAGAATGAATTTAATATACTTTTTATTTTTTTTTCTATGAAACCTAAAAGGGTTTATGAATCAAAATTTTAATTAGAACTAACATAATGAGGTCTCTGTTTTCCTACATATTTCTACTACAAGATTTGGTGGAATTTTTATCAGTTTCACTTACATGCATGCTAGCATTATACTTCAGTAACTTAAGTATTCTTAGGTATTTATACTTAAGTATGCTTAAGACAAAACTGAAAAATGAGATAAAGCCTCATTGTAAAGTATCCTGAAGTTATGTTTGGAGATAAGCCTAATGAATATAAACATATTTCATTCATAGATAAGATTGTGGTATTTTCTTTCTCAAGTATTTTTGTGTATATAGATTTTAACTCTTTTTAAAAAGATAAATTAAGATTTCTAATTGGAAAAATAGTACTAAAGGGGGAAGAACTTTCATAAAAGTGAAACAAACTCCTCTGAAAACCTGCTCCTAAATAAAATCAATAAAAGCACTAGCAAAAAAATGTCACAATAGTTTTTTTAGAACTCTGGAAATAAGGCAATAGTTTGCAAAAATCTGAGGGGAGTTAAGTCAACAAAAATGACTGAATCTTCATACAGCGAAATTTGTGCTTCTTAATTTACCTTATTTCCATCCCTTTCTTCCCAACTTCATGGCATCTTTGAAAAGAAGCACTAGAGCAGCCACTGGAAGAAGAAGGCTGAGTCTGAAGTTCCTCAAGCAGAGAGGACTCATTCTTTTAGATTTTAAAACTTACTATGAAACTATAATAATAACAACAGTGTAGTGATGGCAAAAGAATGAACACTTTTCAACAGATAAGAATTGAAAATCCAAAAGTAAATCCTTCCACTTGTGGGCTATTGACTTTTGACAAGGACGCCAAAGCCATTCGGTGGGTGGAAGCATAGTGTTTTTAATCAGTGGTGTTTGGACAGCAGCATATCTGTATTACAAAGAATGAAGTTGGACACCTACCTCCTACTTTATAGAAACTAAATATCAATCATAGATCCACATGTCAGAGGCAAAACTACAAAAATCTTAGATGAAAATTGAGGAATAGATCTTTGTGACCTTAGTTTAGGGGCAATAGTTTCTAGGTTGTGAAACTAAGAAATCACAATCACAAGTGATAAAAACAAACCAAATAAATAAATTGGAGTTTATAAATTATTTTTTTTTTTGATTCAAAGGATACAATTAATAAAAATGAAAAGACAATTCACTGAATGGGAGAAAATATTTGTAAATCATAAACCCGATCAGGGTCTGGTATGTAGAATATATAAAGAATGTGTATAGCTCTGCAATAGGAATGCAAATAAACCAATTACAAATGGGTAAAAGATTTGAAACAACACTTCTCCAAAGAGATATACAAATGAGCATTAGGCCCACAAAGAGATGTCAACATCAGTAGTCAGTAGAGACATGCAAATCAAACCACAGTGAGATGCCACTTTATGCCCATTAGGATGGCAAAAAGAACAAAGAAAACAGTAACAACACGCTGGCAAGGGTGTGAGCAAATCGTAGCTCTCACACAGTGCTATTGCAATTGTCAAATGATACTACCACTCTGAAAAATAGTCTGGAATCTTCTCAAATATTAAACACAGGATAACCATGCATAATGTAGTTCTTCAACTTCCAGGTATATACTCGGGAGAAATGAAACAAATATGAACATAATACTTGTACAGCATTATTCATAAGAGCCAAAAAAATAGAAGCAATCCAAATGTCCATCAGATGATAAATGATTTAACAAATGTGGTTTATTTGTGCAGTGGAATATTATTTTTTGATAAAGAAAATGAATGAGGAAAAACGTGCTTCAATGCAGATGAATGTTGAAGATATTAAGTTCAATCAGGGAAGTCACAAAGCAGAACATATTGTATTACAGGATTTATATTAAACATCCAGAATGAATCATTATATGGGAAGTAGACTTATGATTGTTAGGGACTGAATGGGGAGTAACTGTTAATGGGGTGATAAAAACAATCTAAAATCAGACAGTGGTGATAGTTCTACAACTCTGGGAACATACGAAAAGTCATTCAATTGTGGGTTTTTATTTTTATTTATTTACTAATTTGTTTATTTTGAGACAAAGTCTCACTCTGTTGCTCTGGATAGAGTGCCATGGTGTCATCATAGGTCACAGAAACTTCAGTCTCTTGCACTCAAGAAAACTCCTTGCCTCTGCCTCCTGAGTAGCTGAGACTACAGTGCCTACCATGATGCCTGGCTAAATTGTGTATTTTTAAATGTTGAATTTTATGATAGGTTAATTACATCTTAATAATGCTGTTATTTAAAAAGTACTAAAAATGATCAAGTATCTTTTACCTATATTCTTCAAATTAGTTCTATGTTTTTTCAATTTTCTTTTTCTCACATAGATTTAGATCTAGATATGGATATGGATACATTCATTATTGGTGAATTTAACTTGATCACTTAATATTAAGTAATCACTTAATATTAAGTGATCAAGTTAAATTCACCAATAATAACAAATTAAGTGACCAAGGGTCTGGTATCTAGAATATATAAAGAATGAGTATAGCTCTGCAATAGGAATGCAAATAAACCAATTAAAAATGGGTAAAGGATTTGAAACGACATTTTTCCATTTACACTTAATAAATACTTTTTGAAGACATACTTTGGATAGTGTAAATATCTCACTATTTTTCCACCATGGTCTTAGCTACTGAGTTACCTTGGAAGTGTGTGTGTGTGTTTGTGTTGAAGGGTAGTTGTGAAGGTATAGATGACAAGCTAAAAGTCCAAAGATTAATTTCTTTATTCTGGTTAATTGAAGCCGTTCCTAAATTGAATTTTATATTACATTTAAATCTAAGAATATGAATTCCAGTAACTTTAACAGTATCAAAAATTAAGAGAGATATGTGGCATTAAATTGAATAATTGATGTTCTGGAATAATAAACCTAAGATAATATCTTACTTATTTAGCTGAGTTTTGCAGTTTTATTTTATTAAACTCAATTCTTTGCTTCTTAAATATTGTATGTTGCTTATTAGTAGTTATCTACACACATCAAGTACTTAGCAAAAACTATATCAAATGATGTTTAATTTACCTATACCTGTATTTGCTGAAAGATAAAAATCTAATCACCTCAAAATGTGTTAGTCTACATGTTTGATATTTTAAGTAGTTGGTAACAAATTAAGTATATAGCAAACCACTGTACTAACCCTAAACCTTAAAGCACCTCGATGTTTTCACAAAATGCAAAGTTCATGGGATAAGCAGAGACCAGGAGCTTGACAGTCATGGATGGCACTTTCATCCTCATACTTCCAATTTGCTTATTCATAAAGCACTCTAGTCTCACAAGAACACACGTTTTAAGAATTTCTGGGAAAAAGACTGTCCAGATGGTTTGTGTAATCTGTGAAATCAGTAGACTAAAACTCTGCTGTATTTCATACAAATTTTGCTATCTTTGAGGTGAGGTTTGTTTAGCGACAAGAATCACGTGGATCACCCAGAGCTTAATTACAAGAGAAGAAAACTCCTCAAAGCAAATCCTTAAATGTCTTTTCCTTCAACTTGAACTCTACATATAATTTACTCATACCCAACCAAATAAGAAGCACTTTTAAAAGTGATATTTTTGCCAAGTAGACATTAGGCTCAAAATAAGTGTTTCTATGAAAACACATCTTACTTTGTTCTGAGCCGAAATTCCATACCTAACAACCCCTGCAATCAGATATGCCCATTTTTACAATAACGAACATGCCAACTTTATATTTTTTATGGGTTGACATCTTAATTTGGATCTTATTCTATATTTCTACCTGTATGTTCTTGTCCACATTTCACTCCATTTATCACTATTTTAGAAATTGAAAATCTGTGACTCAGTGAAGATATTTCTAAATATGCTAGGAGAGAAATCCAGGCATTATGAATTTGATTCCTATACTCGTTATGTTCCACAATACTGCTGTTTTATTTTTAAATGAATGTAATGATTTTGAATACCCAGGGATACATGTTGGAGTATTTCCTTTACATGAAGCACAGTGTTTGTCTTTGTGATCAGATATAGTACTTGAACCCTCATTAATCCAACTCCAATATCTCCAATCATGTAACTCAACATTCATAGACATGTTTACTACATCTTATTATATGTCATATTTTACATAAAAATGTTTTAGTGGAGTTGGCAAGACAGCCTTATAAAGCCAATGGTTCCTATAATTGCTAGAAAAGTGGGGTTGTAAAATATATATCAGTGGTTAGAATTTGCATGTGATTCAAAAGTAAATTGGCTAATCCCTTGGTGCTATTATGTGGATTAATCCTTGATATTGAATAACTCATGTTTAAAACCACTTAAAACCACTAATAAGTCCCCAATTTGCTACTCTTTGAACAGTTTACCAGATTTTAAATAAATGATAGTCACCCTGCTTTGTTGATATTATTGATCTGTTTTTCTCTTTGATGTTTCATTTATGCTTTTTACTGAGCCATCAATGCTTTTGAGTTACTAGTAAATTTTCCTATTCTCACTGTGGATATATAGAGAAGCCCACGTAATTCTTAGTAGTTGAAGTGGTAATCATGATCTTGAAAGGCATGAACCAGTGGGGTGCATGCACTTTAGTTTCAAACTTTGTGCCATCAAAATGAAAGATGAGACATGCTGAGTCAAAGTCATTTAGTTTGGTTGAAAATAATTCTTATGAAAGGTTTTTGTGGATTAATTAGACTTTCCATTTAAGAGTAATTTACTTTCCATTTAAAAGTAAACAAGGTATTTTCCCTTCAACAACAAAAATGAAACAATATTCTGGCTGTCTTGTGTGGAATCTCCATGAGGGCCGGAGCAATGGCTGTCTTAATCTCTTGTTCAACCTCAGTATCTCACATACAAGAAGCATTTGATACTTATTTTCTAAATGAATGAATGGAATGAATGTTTCAGTACAAACTCTTTTTTTTTTTTTTGCAGTTTTTGGTCAGGGCTGGGTTTGAATCCGCCACCTCTGGCATATGGGGCAGGTGCCCTGCCCCTCTAAGTCACAGGCGCCACCCTACAAACTCTTCTTGATATGACACAGACCATGTTTGGAAATGGAGACTGGAGAGTGAACACAGTGATTAGGACTCATTAAAGAAAATGTTTTGATTAATTCTACTAAATCTCATGTAACTAGGCAAATGTGAAGATTTTACTTGATTTTAGCTACTATTTATTTCTTAATTCCTTCAGTGTACAAGTGGCACAAGTTAATTTCTTACTGGCACAAGATTTCTCAGGATGGCTCATAGCTCTACTATTCATTTTTCTGTAATACTTTCTAGAGTATCATATTGTCTTTTGAAAAACTGATAACCTAGGTTTTCATTAGATGGAGACAAAGATTTATTAGTTTTAAGCATTATTTTATTTTATTTTTTATTATTAAAGCATAGCTGTGTACATTAATACAGTCATGGGACACCATACACTGGTTTTATATATCATTTGACACATTTTCATCACACTGGTTAACATAGCCTTCGTGGCATTTTCTTAGTTATTGTGTTGAGACATTTATACTCTACATCCAGTAAGTTTCACATGTACCCTTGTAAGATGCACCATAAGCATTATTAATAATGAAATATTTATTCCTAATCAAATTGGATCTAATTTATTGGTGATGAGTATTATAGGGCTTAACTAATTTCATTTATTCATTCATGCCACATACATTATTCACACTTTCATGTACCCTATTATAATTGGTAAGTAATGTTTATTGAAGTATTATAGAGACCTTTCAATATATTACCATTTTTTAATGTATTGAAAATAAGGTTGAATTATTTAATTTAACAAAATGTATATACAGTTGCTGTTAGCCTGTTAAGGGCAGTCATTTAGCGTTCTCCAACATCTATGTTTGTTAGACAATAAGTAGGTAATTCATAAAAACGTTTCAATTGATAAATTTATAGATGCTGTCTGACATATTTAATAAATTACATTAGGAAGGATCAGCTATAATCAGTGAAGGAACAAACTCAGTAGCTTAAAGGAGTGTGGCAGATTATATTATTTCCAATTCTTTTATTTGCTTCTTGTCAGAAGATCATACACCCTTCCTGATTTTTGTGTGACTTACAGTGTGTTCTTGTAGAACAATGTATATTCCCACCTCATTGTCACAAAGCTAGGCTATTTGTCTTGCCTTTGAGAATGGGACATGTATGAGAACGGAGTATATCATGTTTAAGCAGTGTATGTTTCCATACCCTTTTCTAACAAAAGCTGATTACTACAAATGACAGTTCCTTCTCACTCATTCTACCTCTGCATCTGCATTCTGTGTGTTCTATCCTTTGTTCTTCATTGTTCTCTTTTAGGGAACCCACTACTGCAGAGTTTCAATCTCAAAACATTGTCAGCTAATGTGCCAGAGGGAAGGTAACAGCGCAAATCAGGCTTGAGCATTCAAAGTCTTCCTTCTGGAAGGACACACATCAAATTTGTTCACCTTTCAAAGACTATAGCGAGGTATGAATGTCTTAATTTATAGAAAGGACTAGAAAGGAAAAGCGCTGTCAAAAAACGGTGAATAGTTAAACTGTCGCCACAAAAAAGTGACAACCCAAAGTTTACAATCTCTTTTAGAATGGATTGAGTAGATCAATTCCCTTTTGCAAAGAAGGATTCAAGTTTGGCTTTCAACATTCTCACAGAAAAAGACCTTTATATACAACACTTTTTTTTTTTCATGATTTTTCTTAGAATATAATTGCTTTTTTTAATTAATATTAAATCATAGCTGTGTACATTAATGCGATCATGGGGCACCATACACTGGTTTTATAAACAGTTTGACACATTTTCATCACACTGGTTAACATAGCCTTCCTGGCATTTTCTTAGTTATTGTGTTAAGACAAT
>CAUYPK010137243.1:0-45596 GCA_963574355.1 Loris lydekkerianus
CACGGTAACTAGGAAAATGCCAGGAAGGCTATGTTGACTATTGGGATGAAAATGTGTCAAATGGTCTATGAAGCTAGTGTATGATGCCCCATGATCATATCAATGTACGCAGCTATGATTTAATAATAATAATAAAAAAAAGAATTAGCAAAAAAAAAAATAATAATAAATAAATAAATAAAAAATAAATAAAATAAATGAGTCTGTGCTTTAAAGGCCCAGTTTTTGACAGCTCATTTTGCTAAGCATAAACATTGCCTTACACATTCATTTTGCCTAAAAGGATTGTTCCCCTTAGAATTTCAGTCAGTAGAGTCAGGTCTTTAATTTAGGATATCTCAGACTTGCTTTTCCCTCTTCTGTGTGAGAGCTGTTACTAGTCATTCTATGGAGAAATGAGAATGTCTGTATAAAGGGCAATTTCTAATGAGCCCTAACTCAATATGATGACATGAGCTGAGATGCCATCTGGAGAAGGCACGTTAAGGGAAGCTCTGCAAGGTGTGGGTCTTCACAGAAGCAAGCCTTGCCTCAAATGCTCCAGCGTGCCTTTGTGTTACTCATTTTCTCTGAAAAATACCGTAAATTCTAAAATCTTTTTGATGGACACTGCCCATCGCCTCTTGCACAAATAAAAGCAACCTGGGAAATATAATTATTTTTCTACATTTATTTTTTTGAGACACAGTCTCACTTTTTCACCCTCAGTAGAGTACTGTGGCGTTACAGCTCACAGCAACCTCTAATACTTAAGCTCAAGCAATTCTCCTGCCTCAGTCCCTCCCTGGCTGGGACTACAGGTGCCTGCCACAATGCTCAGCTATTTTTAGAGACAAGGTCTCGCTGTTGCTCAGACTGGTCTCAAACTCATGAGCTCAAGCAATCCCCCTGCCTCAACCTCCCAGAGTGCTAGAATTATAGGTTTTTAAGCAATACTCTTTATTAAATGATCTATCTCAGCAATTTCTGGCACAGACCTCCGTGGCCATTGTGTAGAAGTACGAACAAAGTAAGAGTGATGGGCCACATCCCCTTCTCTTGAGCGCTTTCAGTTGCCTGGAGAACACAGTCAGAGCAGGGTGTGGACACAGAGGGGGCAGGTTGATGCTCATGCAGCCAGGTCAGTTACGTAACCTGGGGCAGGATGGGTCAGTGATACTCGGTCTCATCAGGCTGTCAAAGCTGAATTCTCATGAGACATTTAAAGAACAAAGGCCGTAATTTAGTAAGGAGGAAGAATCCCATTTGTCAGAGACATCCAGCAAAATAGTGGCATAGTAAAATCAAGGAACGCTGCACAAATTAAAAACCAAACTCACCATATTCATACTGCCTAAAAGAAACCCCATAAAACTGCCTAATCTTACACGTCACCCATCAAAAGTCTTTCTAAACCATTTTAGATGTTTTTCCTAGCTATTCTAAAATTCAGTTTCCTTACCTAGAAAGTGATCTTCTAGGATCCTTTAAAAAAAAAAAAATCTCCTTTTATAATTTAAGAAAATTGCTGCAGCTGACAGAAATAGGGGTGGTGGAGCCCTGAAGGAAGCTGTGGGAAGAGGTGGCTGCCGAGAGGAGGTGAGGGAAAGATCATGGCTGTGGGTCCTACACAAGCCTCCTGCAGGAGCCAACCCAGAGGAGAAGCAAGAAAAAGGCAGAGAGGTCCCTTCTCTGAGGCCTGATGTAGCCGGGCCCTTAAGCCTCTCTCTGCTTTAGGGTAACTTCCTTAACCTAGAAAATGGGCTGAAACCACCTCAGCCTTGCAGTTCATGCTATAAAGAAAACATGCCTATTATTTGACAAGAAGCAAATGTATACAGTTCTGATCTATTTACCAGGTACTGCATTTCCTAAACAGCTATTCTATGTAGGTATTGAGCGGGGCACTAAAATTATTATGACCCATTGTATCATTGTAGTAGGCAGACTAATGTTCCCCAACTGAGTCCTCATTCCCCCAAACTTGTAAGTATGTTGTATTACCTAGCAAAGGTGTTAACCAGCTGAGGACAGGGTAAGGAGATTATGCTGGATTATCTGGTGGGCCCAGTGTAGAAGAGAGAAGAGAGGAGTAAAGGAGTGATCGTGAGAGCAAAATGATTAAGTCAAACTGAGCTGGCCGCTGCTTGTTGCAAAACCAAGCCATATGGAACCTCTCTAGATACTGGAAAAGGCAAGAACATGTATTCTCCCCTAGAGCCTCCAGAAGGAATGCAGCCTTGGCAACACCCTGGTTTCAGCCAGGGATCCCTTGGTCAGACTGCTTACACCTCTACGACTCTAAGACAATAAACGTGTGCTTTTTTAGCTACCGAGTTTGTGGCGATTTGTTATGGCAGCCACAGAAAACTAATGCAACTGTGGTACTGCTATGTCTTCTATACTAGTGTCAGAAATCGCTTTGTTCATTACTTTGTGTATTTCTTACTGTGTCCTGCCACACTCAAGAATGTCCCCTCCAGGAGGGCAGGGCCTCGCTGTCATGTTCACTGCTGGATCCCAGCGGCCGGGGGCAGAGCTTAGAGTGTACTTGTGATCCCTACATGTTTTCCAACATCAAGTGTGTAATTGTCTACATGAATGAATGATTAGAAGTCATTCCTCATTCCCTGGGGCTTCCACAAGATGTACACATAGAAAAAAATGAAGGAAAAACAAACATTAATGCAAGATGGGGACCCTGAAGGGGTAGTGGATGCACAGACCCAGTCAAGCTTCAGGAAACTTCAATTATGAAATAATTAACTTTAAGCCCTCTTTGTGCTTGAGAGAGCCCCATGATAGGAAGGCAATACAACTGGAAAGAAGTTGTTCTTACGCTCAAAGAGCACGGGTGGCATTCAACCACAGGGCACTATTTCATCTGTTCCTTAGGATGACCTACCGTGGTGCCATAAATCAATTTTTAGCAGAGTCAATAAAAGGAAATTAACCACTAGCAATAAATACGGTGAGAAAACTGGACATCACAGAGAAATTGGGTAGAACACCTACTGTGATGTGGCATCACTGCTGCAGAAATGTGTGTCCTGCAAAGGCCTCAATGCCTTTTGCCTAAAAATATTAGTAAACAACTTTTTGTGTTCATTATACTACAAAGAAGAGAATTCTTAGAATTCTAAACTCCTGCAAGGCGGAAGTCAAGGTCTGTTTATGCTTCTTTTTCTCCTAATTTGATAGTGTGCAAGCAGAGTTTTGATCCTGTCTTTGTTTGCTTTTGGAAGCTTTACTGTTGGTGGGGACAGGGGTCTGTCCTGTGCTTTGTAGGCTATTTGGCGACATCTCTGGCCTCTTTCCACTAGTAACAACCCTTCCTATCACAACCTGTGACAGCCAAAAATGTCTCCAGACATTGCTGAATGTTCCCTGGAAAGCAAAATAGCTGTAGGCTGGGGAGCACTGGTAACCCACCAGTAATTCCAGTCCCTTGAAGACAATGATATTACCTAATGCTTCCAGGCCATTCTTCTCTCTTCCTTTTCAGAAATCCACAACACTGCACAATCTTTAAAGTGCTGTAGTTATCATTTTCTCAATTCAGCCAGTCCCAGTCCCTTGTTTTGGCTTGTTTTGGGTTTTCCACCTCATTCTTCTCAGCAAACTGTTACTTCTGGCTCCTTGAATTCTGGAGATCTTTAGACTGTTGGCGCAAGAGCAGAAGAAAAGAGGAAAAGCAGGGTGGTGCCTGTGACTCAGTGGGTAGGACACCGGCCCCATATACAGAGGGTGGCGGGTTTGAACCTGGCTCCGGCAAAAATGCAACAAAAAATAGCCAGGCATTGTGGCAGGTGCCTGTAGTCCCAGCTATTTGGGAGGCTGAGGCAAGAGAATCTCCTAAGTCCAGAGTTGGAAGCTGGTGTGAGCTGTGACACTACAGCACTCTACCAGGGGTGATAAAGTGAGATGAAAGGAAGGAAGAAGGGAGGGAGGAAGAGAGAGGAGGGAGGGGAAAGAAAGAAGGGAAAGAAAGGAAGAAAAAAAAAAGGAAGAGCAGAAACCAACCTAAACAAAGCAAAAGGAGGGAACAAAAGAAAAGTCAGGGTGAAAGAGCTGTGGGAGACTTAGGACACCACGTCAGGGTGTGCATAAGATGATGGCTAAGGCGATGGCTTCCAGACCATCAAGTGAGTGACCAGACCATGAGTTCTGAGCTAGGATGTAGTTGGTGAAAATTTTTCTCACTACTTTATAGTTACATCTCACTCAGCCCTTACAACTGAATCATAAAACGAATACTTGATGGTGCTGTAAGGTGACCCCTTGTGAGTATGAGTGTATGAGTGTGTGTCTGTGAGCAGTAAGTCCCATGAGTTTAGCTCCTGTTCAGACCAAAACTTAGGAGCTTTTCCTGCTATGAAGTACCAGTGTGGAGAGCCATCAGAGAACAGAAAGCAAAGTGAATTTGAAAGGAATATATGCCCAGCATAACATCTGGTCTCATAAGACAGCAGCTTAAGATTTCTGCTTTTAAATTAAGGCAGACTCAATCTAGAAAGCCTGTGTTTACTGTGGGAGATACTACAAGGGAAAAAATGGAACCACAAAGCAGCCATCTCTGGATCAACTTCTGAAAAAGTGCTGTGAACCTCAGTCTTAACAAATACTAAAATGGACTCCTAAATAGATCCTCAGAAAACCAGAATCCCAGAGTTGTTCCTAGAGCTTTTGGTTTCTCTCTCTCCCTCCCTCCCTCCCTCCCTCCCTCCCTCCTTCCCTTTCTTCCTTCCTTCCTTCCTTCCTTTTCCTTCTCCTTCTTTTTTTTTTTTTTTTGCAGTAAAATTATGGGGAAAATATTTTTTTGTATAATGTGCTCAGGATTCCAATACAATGCCATTTAGTGTATGATGCCCCATGATCATATCAATGTACACAGCTATGATTTAATTTTTAAAAAAGGGGGGGGGCAGTGCCTGTGGGGGAAAATAAAATAAAATGCAATTATATGTGTTTATTTGCACTGTTGCTCCATCTACAAACAATTATTGTGGGCTATTACATGCCAGTCACTGTGCCATATGCTGAAGATGTAAAGATAAATAAATACCCTATTGCTGACTTGAAGGATATAGTTGTCAATTAAAAAGAACCAAAACTCTGTAGAATAATTTAAAGACGTTTATTCTGAGCCAAATATGTGTGATCATGGCCCAGAGCCACATCCAAGAATTGGTCTGGCTGTGGTTCTATTACAGTTTGGTTTTATACATTTCAGGGTGACAGGAATTACAGGTAAAGTTATAAATCAGTAAAATAGAAAGTATACATTGGTTTGATCTGAAAAGGTAGGGCATCTTTAAGCAGGGCATCTTGAAGGTTATTGGTGGGTTTAAAGAGTGTTTCATTTGTAACTGGTTATAGAAATGAAGCTTTGTCAAAAGGCTTGGAATATTTTAAGTTAAGGAAGGAAGTGTGTTCATCAGAGACAAACCACTGGACACATACCCAGACTCACATGATCCGTGAAGTAAACTGAGGATCTGCAGGTGTGGTTTAAGCTTTGTCTTGTATGGCCTTAGACCTATGAATGATTTACAAAGGACATCTCCAAGAAGAGGGAAGGACATGATGAAGGAGGCGTGTCTGACCACCCCTCTCATGCACAGCAAATCAGCTTTAGGGTATTTCTGGAGTCCCCGTGGCCAACAGGTAGTCCATTCAGTCAGCTTAGAGGCTTGATATTTTATTTTAGTTCACACAGTCAAGAAAAAGGCAAGGAAATTGACAATCACAATGCAGGTTTTTAAGTGTTTTGACTGAACGTTGGATAGGATCTTCTAACTCAAACATGAAAGTTGGAATAGGACAACAGGTGTCTGGAAAGTTCTTTCTGAGAAAACAAAAATCCATGAGAGCAGCTAAAACAATTATAATGTATTGGAGTTGACTTTAGACTTTAACAAATCTATTTTGAGAATTCTGACTTTCTTCACAGAAGATGAAAGATAAACTATGGGTCAAATAGAAAGTTGGAATCATAGAGAAAGAGCTCTTTGTGAGTTTAAATAATTGCTACGGTATTAAACAAAAAAGTAATAAAATAAATGCTTGATTTTTTTCCTAGTAAGAGACTTTGCCAAAGCCTAATAAAATGCTCTTGATATCCTGCCTCATAAAGTAAGAGAAGGGAAATGCCTCCATGTTTTCCTGCAGTCAATGCTATCAGGATGTGTTGCTGCCAAAACATGCAGATAGTGCTGCCTGGACTGGATTTAGGGTGACAGGTTGAGTTTGGAATTTTTGTTGCTGTCAACATGCAACACAAAGTACAGTGGACTTGAGATCACAAAACTTAATTGCAGCCCCCACTCTGCTGCTCACTAGCTGTAGCATTTTAGATAAGTCACTTAGCATTTCTGAACCTCCTCTAGCTCATTGGTGATGATAGGGATCATAAGGTTTTAAGCAGAAACAGGGAAAATGGGGCCCAGAGAAGAAAGTAGGTTGGGAGAAGGGGTTGGACACAGTCAACCAGCACAGAAGGTTCCCAGCAGGAGGTTTCAGGGCCTCCACAGAGTGCCTGCATGACCTGGGCAGCCATTGGTCACTGGTTGTTGCTGGGCGGAACATACCAGGGAAAAGGACCCCATAGGGGATTGGGCGAATAAAGTGCACTGGTGGGAATAAAGGACCAATCAACAGAGGCCAGCTAGCTAGGTTAAAGAAACCAATTGATGTAGGCCAGCTAGGTTTAAAGGACCTAATCACTGTTTACTAGCAAGATTTAGATGATCAGATAAGGCTTAAAAATCCCTAAACAGAACCCCTTTCACTGTATTGGAAGCTTTCCTACCCTCAGTAAACTATCACTTTCGCTTACCTGTGGTCATTGAATTCATTCTTCAATTCTCAAGACTGAGAATTTAGCAAGGAGAAGAGAAACTTGCTATCAGTAAGATGGGGCTTCCCAGGATGGCATGAGGTTTATGTAAAATCTAGGTTACTATTACTCATTATGTTTCTTTACTAATTAGCTGTTGGGTGAATGGATCTTCTTATGCAATAATACTAGGTCATACTTTGACCAAAGCATAGTTGCAGAATAAAAGTCTTCTTTTCTGTCCTCCTACCTGCCCATCCCACCCAGACCCTCTGCACTGTGACTAGAATGATCCTTAAGAAACACAGATTGGTTCTGTCATACTACTAACTGATACCCCTCAGTACCTACTCAGCGCCATCTGTATAAAACCCAGTGCCTTGGTGCCAATGTCCCTCTGGTTCTGATCCCTGCCCACCCCCCTCCACACCTGTGCACCGCTTACCTCTCCACACTGTCTTCCCCTTCCCCCATGCATTTGTAATTGCTGCTCCCTCCTGTTGGAAGGCCTGAGCTCCTGCTTCTTCACTCCACGAATCCTCCCAACCAGTTCTTCAGCTCAGCAGAAGCCGTAAGCCTTTCCTGTGTTCTCTCCATGGCATACTATTACTCCTCCCCAGGAGGGGTCTCACCGCTGATGACTGTTGTCCATTCGCTTGTCTGTGTCCCTCATTGACCTGGGACTCTCGGGGAGCAGGGATTAGAGGTCCGTTTGCCTCTCCTATGCCTGGAACACTGTAGGCGCTCCATGAGTCTCCTTGAATGAATAGAAAAGATCAGTGAGTCTTCTGGAATGAATACAAGATTAGTGAGTCTTCTGGAATGAATACATTGGTCAATCACTCAGTGAGTCTTCTTGAATGAGTACATTGATCAATCACTTAGTGATTCATAACTGGCTAACATGCACACCAAATGATTAAACATCAGACAAAAGAAGTTAAATATGTGATGCAAATTCTTCTTTCTTTAAATGTTTCATGTCAAAATGGAAGAAGGTATGGGTGACCTGTGAGTCCTATGATCATGATGTCACTCAGTCATGTTTTATAGCAAAGACAGGTGCTTGCCCAACTCAATGTTTAGTGCTTTTTTCTCCAGAACAATAGATTCTTATTTTTAGCTGGGTATGTGCCACCAGGAATAAAAAAATAAACAAAAATTTTATTTCCCACTGCCCCTTGCAGATAGATATGGCAGACGACTAAGTTCTGGCAAATAACAGAATCAGAAGTGTTTTATGGAACTGCCAAGAAGGTTGTTTAATGAGACCTGACTCATCAGGGAGGGGCCCCCATTAACCTACAATGTTTTCTATTTATTCTGGGCGGAATTTGAGATAAGATTTAGATGTGGCTGCTGAGTCCCAGAAGCCACTTTGGGCCATGAAATGACATAGAGAATGGGAGACACGTGCTGGGATGTCATAGCAAAAAAGGTAGAATGAGTCAGTTCACTGATGGCACTACTAATCCTACACTCCTGGCTCTCTGGAGTTCTTTACATAAGAGAAAAATAAATCAACATTTCAAGTCATCAGTTAGTAAACTTTTTCTGTAATGGGCCAGGTAATAAATACTTCAGGATATTTGTAGGCCGTATGGTCTCCGTCATAACTGCTCAACTGTGCTGTCATAGTGCAAAAGCAGCCACAGACAGTACATAAACAAGTAACTCTGCTCAAATAAAATTTTAAACACAAAAGACATGTGGCAAGCTGGGATCTGGCCCCTAAGCCGTAGCTTTCTGATCCCTGCTCTAACACATTGTGATTTGGAGTCTTTCTGATACATACATGTATGTATTCATTGTTCACCCTATTGATAGATCTCATTTGGTGAGATGAAACTTTTAATTTAGAGAGATAAACTGTCAAGACTCTTGTTTCCTTTTTAAAATTGTTTCCTTCAATAGACTCTTTCTCCTGTAGCTTATCCTGATTTGAATTATATGAAGTTCTGACGTTTCTGTGTCCACACTCTTGTGATTATTAAGGCCTGATGAATCAGGTTCAGGACTTTTCTAGGTTTCTCTGTTCCATTCTGTTCCACTTGGAGGATTCCAGCAGAATATAAATGGGACAGACCTCAGGTGCGTGGACCGAGAGGATGGAGGTCAAAAGACAAGGCCTGGAGGAACTGAATGGAGAACACCGTGCTGAGAGCTCCTACCCTGTGATTGAATTATATGACAGAACTTTCAGATTGCCTGGATGATATTGTACTCTGTTACCAGGAAGATTGTACAAGTCAAATTGATGTTTAGCAGCAGGGCAAGAGCTGGTCTTGGAGATTCTTTTCAATTAAGTCTTTGCCTGACGCTGCTAGGATGCCTTGGCTTTTCTGGTTTAGTTCGCCCTATGAAAGTAAGACAATACAGTACAGGCCAGGAATGGCAAATTGGTTTTCCCTTTCATGCCAACTCTGACCAATAGGTAGTACATGTCTGGGGCTCTGTATTGCCAGAAATGCTGTGGCTGCATCCTAGTTTTAACATAAGTGATCTGTGCTTCTGAGACACAGCAGGGATCCCTGTTAGGGGCCTAGTGGGCCCCCAAAGCATGGAAATAAAGGAATATCTTGAGTCCTTTGGGGAGAGGTTCAGGGCACCTAGAAATGGGAATGCAACTAACAATGTCCCTCCATGCAAGCCAGAGTCACCAGATGTTTTGGTTTCCTATGGAAACTGCAGGATGGCATCTTAACCTAAGTTCTGGAGCCCCTACTGGGATGGAAAATCCAGGTAAGAGGAAGCTGAGGAACTGAACTATGGTAACTGTTCTTTGTTCTAAACTTCCCCCATCAGGGGCCTTCTTAACACCCATCTTAACATTCCTTTCTGCAATTCCAAGAATCCCTGAATCCACCTACAAACCTATGACCCTATAGGTCCCCATTTCAGGATACCCCACTTTCCTGGGACAGGCCAATGGATAACCTTCATCTATTGATTTACAAATTTGCCTGCTGGAAATATTTTCCTGTCTTAATCCTGGTTTGTAAGTCCTCAAGAGCTTGGGTCTTAAGGTTAGCTGCCTGTTCTTGCATGGTGCCGTCCAGTGAAAATGCCCCATTCCCCACTGCACCTCTTGGCTTCAGCATCTGGTTTGCTGTGTTAAGTGAGTGGACTTCAGTTTGATTCTGTGTAACGCTTCCATATGAGCAATTGGGAAGCGGGGTGGTCTCAAGCAGGTCGCCACTCTTGCCATAGACCCAGCAGTATGGAAGCCGGAAGGGAGCTGCAGTTTAGTCTTTCCTTTTTTTAGAGAAAGATAGGGATTTTGATATATTACCCAGGCTGGTCTTGAGCTCTTGGGTTCAAGTGATCCTTCTACCTCCTTGGCTTCCCAAAGTGCTGGGATTACAGGTGTGAGCCACTGCTCCTGGTCTGCTTCTTCATTTTGTGGATGGTTCTATATTAAAGTTCAGAGATATAAAGTATATTATTGGTTAGGAGCAAAACCACTGTCAGAAGTCAACAGTGATTTTTTTCATTACACAGTACTATGTATATTTGAGATATTTTTATACTTTTGATGAATTTTTCATAATTTCTTTCTAACATTGAGCAAGAACCAGCTTGTTTGTCAGATTTTTGCTTGGGTCCCACAACTAAACTTCTAGAGCTCTTACTCCTGGCATTTTACTGGCCTGATTCTTCAGACTCCATTAATTTGGTAAGCCCCAATAGTTTCCCATCATTATTTTTGGGGTGTTGTGTTTATGATGTTCAGAGTCAGTTTTTATTGCCTACAATTAAGAATGAGGATTGATGGGGAAATTGATCCCAGGAAGTGGGTTTCAGGAAACAGGCCATCAGGGAAATACAGAGAATTTGGAATTTATTATATAACCTAGTACAGGTAAAATGCAAAGTCCTATTTAGTATCTGGAAGGCGATTCTCACAGCTCACAGCACCCAGTGGTGAATCAGTTAATTAAAGGCACCTGTGTTGAGCTGGCCTCAACTCACCCAGGGCATGGTTTGAATTACCATTGCTGTGGAAAGGCAGGAGAGATATGAAAGTGGAGGATCCTGAGGTGGAATGGTGGCCTTGGACACTTTTAAAAGAGTAGAATGACAAACTCAAATCTTTGTGCACTTGAGTTAAGAAAAAAGAAAAATCTAGGAACTCTCAATGGCCATGCAGAAGGATGCTTTTATGTGGCCACAAAACAAATGTATCAAAAAACAAAACAAAGAACCTCACAAGGTCTGATTCTGTGGAGTTTTGATGACAGCGTAAGTTGAACTCACAGTGTGTCCAGGTCTCCTGGGAAGAGCAGGGCCAAGCAAATTGGAACATTTGATTTGGAGATTCAAAAAACTCAGAAATCCCTCCCCTCTCTCCAGGGCCTCTTTTGCCCTTGGGCTTGGCAACTCCTGCTTCATTCTGGTGGGGCTTCTCCTCCGTTGCTGTCACATGGCCAGCACAATTCCTTACAGGAAGCCAGTTTCCCTGCCTTGGTCAGGACACCCGAATTCTACCTGTTCTTCAATCCCAAACCATTGAAGTGAGTTTCAGCCTACTATGAGATATTTTCTCCAAAATATAAGTATTATTTTCATGTTCATTCAAACCAACAAATCAGATTTTGTGGACTGGTTTTATCTTTTGTTTCTCAGTGTAAAGCATTTTCAAGTTACAGAATTTCTTAAGTTCATGCTTCTTCAGGGTAACTTCTATTTATGTGAAATTATGAAGACCTCTGTGAGTAGGGCTCACCAAATTTCTCATTTAGAGCCTCATAATTTTTATCTAAAATGAAATAGTTTATTGAAGTAACAAATCATTAGTACTTATCAATTACTTTACTAAAGATATATATCATCACTAAATCCAATTTTTACATAGATAAAAGTTTTTTACGTATATTTGGTACTCTCCTCATTAACCTGCATCTTCGTTTAATCTTTGCTTTATTTTTCCCTGTTTTTCTTCTCATTTTTATTATGGTTCATTGTTTGAAAGGTAATGTAATCACATTACAGGAAAAGAAAGAGAAAGCATGATTCCTTATTCCACATTATTACCATTTTGGTTTATTTCCTTCTGCGTTTTTTCATATGCTTCTCTCTACTCTCCCTGAAAGGTTGTGGTGAACATAATGTTTGTGCTCAGCTTTTTGAATTTAATATACCACACACATTTTAATCGCCTGTTGTCTGCATAGCCTCCTTTCTGATGGCCGTGTAATAATCTGGAGAGTACCATCATTAAGTTGCAATTATGAATTATTGAGGATGGAGCCCTGAATTATTATACCCAGCTTCTGGTAGGTATTCAGTGATCATGCCTGAAATTGAATTGAAATTCCTTGCTCATTCTAAATTTGTGTTCTTTTAAACACTGTTTTACCAAATGTCTTTGTGGATATAGCTTTTTCCACATTTTTGTTTATTTACGATAGATCCACAGGAGTGAGATTACTGGTCACATAGTAGGACCACACATATGTCTCAATATGTCTGACACAGAAGGACAGAAGGGCTGTGTCAGTTTACAGCACACACACACCCTGCCACCATGCTTGAGATCACCATTTTCCTTACACCTCTGTCAGCACTCAGGCAATAGGAGGAAATACAGCATTTCATTGCTCTGTTAGCATGAACATTTTCTCATTTGTGTATGACTAATTATGTCTTCTCATTTGCGAATTCATTTCTCTTTAGCAATTTGAATGAACTCCATAGAGTGAAGATATCAACTAAGGTTGACTGTTAATATTGTCTACATTTGGGGTTTATTCTTCCATCTAGTTGTGGAGTATTTGGGGGGAACATCTTTACTCTCCTTTGAAGAGACAACTGTTAGCCTTCTTAGCTAAGTACCTTGAATTCTGAAAATGTGCAACCTTGTAAAAATGCTCTTGTCACTTGCCTTAGCTGCCACTATTAACTGATCAAGGGAGGCCAGTTTACGCACAACCACTGCCAGCTAATCCTGAACAAACCTTAGATTGCCTTTTCCTACATGCCAGAATTGCTTTCCATGCTCAAAACTACAAGGAAATAGTACATGTTCCCCACTGTTACTGTTCTTCTTCAAGTAGGAAGTTTGCCTACATTTGACCCAACTCTCCTGCCCAACTTCCTGTCACTGAAGCAGGGATTTCACATATGTCTTTACAAATCTTGGCAGATTTCTTTCTTCCTCTAAATCTGCTTCAAATGGTTTAAAGTAGCCAGGTGGTACTCCTGCCCTGACCAAAAACTTGAGTTTAAATAGAACATAAACCATTTCCAGTACGTAAGGTAATGATTCCCAACAACAGGTGTCTTGAAGGACCACTAATTCATTCTCAAAATTTTGAAAATTGTGTCTTTTATTATATTTTTAAACTTCTGCTACATTCTAGCCTCTGAGTCAGCTCATCAATTTTCAGCTTTAGTTTTCCCTTTGATAGGAGAGAGCAATTCAACATTTTTTATAAACCTTTCTGAAATTGCTGCTTTAATCCTCTTTCCTCAAACCTCACTGCTAGACCCTCCCGGAAACATCTTGTGGCTCTTAGGAAACCTCTGTGATTGCAAGACACTGATAAAAGGTTCTATATTCATTGTTCAAAATGAATTAAATTCCAAAGCAGAACTCATTAGGCCATCAACCTTTATGAAGGGGGAATACATTTCTGGTTGACAGAGTTTAAAAGAAACAAATTCTATATCTATAAAGATTAGAAGAGGTGTTCATGCAATAAAACATACGGGAAGTCTGGGTACAGTGGCTCATTCCTGTAATCTTAGCACTCTGAGAGGCCAAGATTGGAGAATCCCTTGAGCTCAGGAGTTTGAGACCAGCTTGAGCAAGACCAAGACCCTGTCTCCAATAAAAATAGAAAACTTAGCCCGGTGCGGTGGCACACACCTGTAGTTCCAACTACTTAGGAGACTGAGGCAGAAAGATCACTTGAGCCCAGAAGTTTGAGGTTGCCATGAGCTAGACTGACTCCACGGCACTCTAGCAGAGGCACAGAGTGAGACTTTGTCTAAAAAAAAAAAAAAAAGCAGGGTGGCATCTGTGTCTCAAAGGAGTAGTGCGCCAGCCCCATATGCTGGAGGTGGCAGGTTTGTCAAACCTGGCCCCAGCCAAAAACTGCAAAAAAGCTTATGAGCAACTTATTAAATCAGAAGTCAGGAGAAGATGGATCCTCATCCCAGCTCACTAATTAGCTAATAATCCATATTAGGCATTGAGGCTCAGTTTCCTTCTGTATAAAACTAGACTTCATTGGTGATTTTCAAACTTTGGGTTGTTTTAGTGACACAACTCAGTTTTTAAGTGAAAAATAAAACATATAACACACACCAATACGACTTCTCTAGTTGACATGCAGACAAGAGGTCCAGCATCCCACGCTTATGACCCCTGACCTTCCAGTCATCAGGGCTTCAGAGGCTGCTTTAAGGAACCCTCTGGTTACTTCTTATCATGATGTGATCATTGATATATGGACAGACCAAGCTCTTTTCCGACTGTAAAATTCTCTACCCTCTGGTGGTCAGAATACAGATCATGCTAGGATTAGGTTGGGTAGATCAGATTAGCAGAGTAGCGTGAAGACCTGTCCTTGTGTCAAGGCCAGGGTATTTGGGGGTATCACAGGGAGAAGCAATGGCCTCTGTCTGCAAGGACTAAGCAAGTACATTGATAGGTCATGGAATTTTCTGAATATGAATAATGACTTCTGCTGAGTACTTCCTTTGTGCTGCTGACCACCACCAGCCTCATCTTGAACTACTCATCCTATCCTGCTTGAGACACACAATTCCGCTTGAGGGCTGCATGCAGGTCTGTTCCTGATGCCGGAAATTGTCAAAGCTGGGCCCTTCTCTTGCTTTTGGTTTCAACTTACGTGTCACCTCCAAAAAGAAATCTTTGACCACCCTCACTAAAAATCCTGAACATCCTGCCTTGTTTAATTCACAGCGTGTATTACCATCTACACAGGTATTTAGCCAGTCTGTAATATTTACATTGACTTTCTCATTTTCTGAATCCCTCCATGCATAGAAATGTGAACCCGTGGAGAGAGAGACAATGTCTGTCTTCTCTTTTCCTCCAGCATCCCACAGCAGATGATTTGTATCAGGTGAATGAATAAATTAATAGGAGAGGTAGTTGTTATAATCTCTATCATCCTGATGAAGAAGCTGGGGCTTAGAGAGGTTCAAATACCAACTCTAAGTTCCATCACCAGTAAGCATCAGATCCTAGATTCAAACTCAAGCTGGACCAAAGAACAACTCTTGGCTGTTACATGGCCTATCCTGTGGAACCATTTCACCTCTCATCAGTGCCCGTATCTACCTGACAGAATGCCAGTAAGATAATGATCGCAATGACGATGGAAACTGTGATGCCAATAATTGTTTACCCTCTGAGTGTATTTGACATCTCTGCACACATGCAGAGAACAGCCACTTCAGCCCACAGCACATTCATTGTTACATACCTCTATTTTTTTTTTTTTTTAAAGTTCTTTGCTATCTTCCATGAGACAAAATTTACCTTCTTGCACTTTCATTCACTAATCTCATTTTATCTTTCTGTAGTAAAACAAAGTGGATCCTTTCTAGCTGCAGGAAGTAGATAGCTGAAGAATGAACATGGGGTCTGGGTAGCTCTAGTTTCTCACCAGTCTGCAAGTACCTAGTAAGTCAAGCATTCCCAGATGGGCAATTTAGAAGGCAGCTTACCTACACTGGGTGCTTTAGTGGATATTATTGTTGTTATTTCATCATAATTAATGGTGATACTCTTTCTCTTAGCTAGTAGATTACATTCTTACTAAGGTGACTAGGTTCTCACCACGGGATTTGAGTGACTGATTCTGTCTTTGCAAGCTGCCTTCATGTGAAAGAGGTTTCCAGACTCTTTCCACATCCTCCTCCAACTTGAATGTGGATTGACAAGGAGATGTTGGGCAAACCCACAGAACTCCTTGAAACAAGCACAGTACAAACCTGTTTAATTCTGTCCTTTGGTGGTCTCTGGCTTTAGCTTTTGGCATTTGGGAGCATTTTAATCCAAGCAACACGGTGGTCTTTGTGGTCTCCACTGGTGGCAACTGGTTCCCAAGAATGTTACCTATATTTGAATCTCATTTGAATCTTTTTGAATCCAGATATTTTGTTCTGTTCCACACAGAGAAATAGAGAAAAATGTAATAATAGCAGTTAATATTTAGTATTTGCCCTGGGAGCCAAGAACTGTTCCAAATCCCTGCCTTGGATTATTGCACTTAATAGACAATAGCACATCCTAGGAAGATAACATAGGCCTCCTTTTCATTTAATGCATGTTATGCATTTTTTTCATTTTATCCATAATTTCTGTTTCCTACTTTAGGATATTCTATCCTCCTCAGTGATATGACTGCTGAGATGCAATAAGCCATGTAAAGTGCTTAGAACAGTTCCTGGCATAGACTTAGCACTCAAAAATTGTTAGCTGTTATGATTACCATATTTCCTTCTTGATGATAAGCAGATTTTGTATTTTTGGATCTAGATTCACAGTAGAACATGTGATCTGGGGACTTAACACACTGTACTATGGTAGACAAGATGATAAGGTACAAAAAGCAACATGGTGCGGGGGAGAGATCTGGGGTCAGACTTCAGTTCTGCAGGTTAATATTATAGAATGTGAACACCCCAGGAAGTTCCTCTACTCCTGAGAGCTTTGATTCCTCGTTTATAGCTGAAGTGTATGAGCCTGATGATCCCCCAAAATCCCTTACACTCGGTGTACCTTTGCCCAGAAATTTTTTGGAGAAAATGTGCATTTCAGGCCTGGGCAAGGTGGCATACATCTATAATCCTAGTACTCTGGGAGGACGAGGTGGGAGGATCTCTTGGCTCAGGAGTTTGAGACCAGCCTGAACAAGAGCAAGACCCCATCTCTACTAAAAATAGAAAAATTAGCTAGACATTGTAGCAGGCACCTATAGTCCCAGCTACTTGGGAGGCTGAGGCAGGAGGATCGCTTGAGCTCAGGAGCCTGAGGTTGCTGTGAGGTGGTCTGAGACCACAGCACTCTACCCTGGGCAATAGAGTGAGAGAGACTTTGTCTCAAAAAAAAAAAAAAAAAAAAAAAACCTGTGCACTTTGTCATAATAAAGATTATATTTCAATATTCTCCACCCACATAATGGGTTAAAGAAACCCAAATAACTATCATGGAAGAAGCTTCAGGAAATGCTTAGTAAAGAAACCAAAGACCTCCCTTTACTCCCATCTACCTGCTGTTCCAGCACTATGGCCAGTAGCACTATTGCCATCAGTAACTAATACCTTTAGGAATTGTTAGAGAAAGGTGAATACCATCCATGGTATTGGGTTGTGGGTAGCAGCAGAATGAACCTGGGGTCTGGATATTCCTAGTTTCCTTCTAATGTACAAGTACCTACTAAGTTAGCATTTGCAGGTGGGTAATCTGCAAGGCAGTTTACCTTGCATTGGGTGTTTTAATGAGCAATATCATTGTTGTTTCATCTTAATTAATGGAGATACTCTTTTTCTTAGCTGGTAGATAAACACTTTCCTATTTAGGAAATTGGATTCTCCTCACTGACTTTGAGTAGAATTTATTAGCATCTGGGTTTTTGTTGTTGTTGTTATTGTTGTTGTTTTTAAAATCAATTCATTATGATTCTTATCACATGGAGCTGGTGTGTTATAAGGAGAAAAGTACTGGCCAGGGATCAAGAGCCTGTGAGTTTTATTAAAGCTCTAGTTCTGCCACTGTGTCTGGCACGTGACCAGTACCTTTTCTGAACCTTAGTTTTCTCAATTGTCAAACTGGAGTGGGATTGCTAAAACTTTCTTCCAGTTTTAACAACTCTCTGCTCCTAAGTTTTTATATGAGAACAATATTCATACGAAATCCTATTGACAGAAAAGCATTCTGTCTCCTTCCTTTCTCCTTTCTTTGCCAAATGTAATGTGAGTGGGTGTGGAAAAATATATTCTACTGTGAAAAGGTTCATTCAGCCTTTTCTTAATAGATCAAGTGGTTGGTATTTCTGCTGGCTTCTGAAATACATTACAAATCACAATCTGGAAAAAGTTCCAAAGCAGCTCCAAGCCTTCCTGCTGCATTTGGATACATCTTTAGGTCTTACTCTACAGCTCATCCTTAACAACTGACAAAATATTTACTTTGCTCGGTACAGAAAAGGGTAACATTTTCCAAAATATTAAACTAGGTTGGATTCAGAACACAGACAATGAGGCAAAAAGTTGGACCTGTGTTCGAAGCCATGCCATTGAATCATTTTCCACAGTGCCATGAGAAACAGAGCCCCAGTGGATGTTTGTGCTCTGCAGTAATTCTGGAAGAGGCAGAGCCAGCCAGCCTCTGTCTCCTTGACCCCCTGGTGTGGAGAACAGCAGTTCTCAAAGTGTGGTGCCGGGAACCGCAGCATCAGACCTCCTGACAACTGGTTAGAGATACCAGTTTTCTCAGCCTATCCCAGACCTACTAAATCAGAAAGTTCCAAGCTATGGCCCAGCAATCTGTACTACAGAAAGTCCTTCAAGCAAACAAGTTCAAGAAATTCTGATGCTAATACAAGTTTGAGAACCCCTGGTTTAGGCCCACGAAGTCAAGGGATGCTTATTACCTTTCAGTGGAAAGTTTGAAACAGTGACGACACTAGTCACTAAAGTTCTCACTTTTTTCTAATGTAAATAAATTTGAAATTTAGGGCTCTTTCTTTTTCAAATGGTCCTCCTCCTCTGTCCCTCTGTCCTAATTTCCCTCCTTCACCCCTACTGCATAGTTAGGGCAATAGAGTCTGAGTTATATTTGTCTCTGTTTAGGACAGAGACAAATGCACTGGAGTTTGGTTTAACATACTTGTACGTAGCTAGTGATTTTCATCAAAATTAATTGCATTTTTTTTAAAAAATCTCTCTTGTTCCTCCTAGGGTGAAAAAGTGGACAAAGATGGAATGTCTACAATTTATAATTTTCTGTTCTATTAATGAGCTTTCTCTTTAACAGAATATTTTAAACAAATAAATAGTGATTTTAGTGATTTATTTTAAATTAAATTACTGGAAATCACTCTAGTCACCAACTTTAATTATGAAATAGAACTACCATCTATTTAATGGCTGTATCATTAACTATCTAAAATTGCAAATGATTGGGCAGCGCCTGTGACTCAAAGGAGTTGGGCGCGGGCCCCATATACTAGAGGTGGCGGGTTCAAACCTGGCCCCAGCCAAAAACTGCCAAAAATGAAAAATAAATAAATAGATAAATAAAATTGCAAATGACATCTAGGTGTAATTAAGACAGTGCCAGCCCCATATACCGGAGATGGGGGTTCAAACCCGGCCCCAGCGAAAAAACTGCAAAAAAAAAAAAAAAGAATAAAACAAATAAATAAATAAAATTGCAAATGACATTTAGGTGTAATTAAGACACTCCTCGCAAAACTTCCTGCCCTCCTGAAGGTCTCCTGCCCGCCCCTCCCTCTTCCTTATTACCTGCCTGGCCACTGCAGGCATCTGAGCTGTGACCTTTGTCCTGCAGTCTCATGCTTGGTGATATCATTCAGTTCCAGGGTTTTGACTCCTGCATCTGTTGATTTGGAAGGCTCACAAATCCATAACTAGAGTGTGATTTTGCTCCTGAGTTCCAGCCAATATGTCCAACTGCTTCAGTGTCCTTGCAGCGCCTTAAAGACCACACATCCAAACAGAACTCCTTGTCTCTTCCCAGACTTGGCTCTTCCCAACAGCCCTGTATCTTTCCATGGGCTTCCTGCTCTGGGCCCTTCACAACCACTGAGTCAGGGGCAGGAAACCAAGAATACAGGGAGTCCCCAAGTTACAAACATTTGACTAAGGTACAACTTGCACTTAAGAACAGAGGCTGATAGGTAAATGTACTTGTTCCAACTTACATACAAATTCAACTTAAGGACAAACCCACAGAACTTATCTCATTTGTAACCAGGGACTGCCTGTAGTAGAAATTTAATGTAGATCTGGATTTGAATCCAGCTTCTGCCACCTCCTGGCTACGTGCCATTGGACAACTCCTGTCTCAGATCTTCAGCTTCTTCCGGGTAAACTGGAGGATTGTTTGTAAAAATAGAAGGGGAAAAGTATATAAAGATGTGATTGTGTAATACCCAAACCAGAACACACTGAGAGTGAAAATGACCACAATTAATAATTATTTCATGACAAAAAAAATTTTTAAAGGTATAAACTCAGGTGGTGCTGAGCAAAGTAGGATGTGTTGTTCAACCTACATATTTAGTGTCGTGAGTAACAAATATAACAAATAATGGTCCTCAGTAAGTACCTGTTCCCTTTCCCTTCCTCCTTGATGTGTGTAGTTGAGTTCATCTTCTGTGTTTTCTGAATCCGTCCTTAGTCTTCATTCCTCCCGCCCCCACTTCCACGCCTAGAGCCACTTGCATTTTCCCCTCTGATATGTTGTGTGGTTGCTGGATCAGTCTCCTGAAACCACATCTCTTAAACCATTTTCTGCCTCAAGACCCTTTAACAACTGCCCATTGCCCACTTAATAATGTTAAAACTCTCCAGCAAGGCATTTAAGTCTGTTTGGGGTCCAGCAGGTTTTTTCAGACTTAATTCCAAGTACAGTCCTTGATCTGAAGTTCTTGGCAAATTCAACCATTTCCCGAGTAGCCCTGCTTCCCGCCAGCTTGTCCACGTGCTGTCTCCCCTGCCCGCTGTGCCCTTCCTGTCCGTATGTTGAAGCACACCATCCTTCATGCTGAAGTGTGTGGCCTCTTCCAAAAAGCCTCCCCCAGTCTGTCCAGTAAGAAGGTCCCCTTTCACCCTACATTCTGCTGACAATGCTTCATTCCTAGAACACTCCGTACACTCTTCATTTTTTATTGTAATTAATCAGATTTATGACTTAGACATCCCCCCAAAGGGGGATGATCAGTGGCTATAAATACTCCTGGTTTGTGTCTCTTTGCCTCAAATAATTCCCACATAAGAGGAACAGTCAGTGTTGTTGAATGAATAAATGACTGAAGGAAAGTGGCTTTTGCAATGCCAAGAATTAACAACTGCCATTGTCTCCTCAAGTAGCCAAAAGTTATTAAAAATGGCAAGGATTCTTATTTATTTTGCTTCTTCTAAGACTATGGGATTAAAATCATTAAATCAGTAATGATTCTAAAACTATATATGACTTTTTTCTGCAGCTTCATGTTGATATTATTAGCCTTATTTGCCACAAGGAGAAGATCATTTCATAATTTTAAAAAAAATTGATCAAAGAAGTGGATTTTACATGTTATCTACTGAGATTTGGAATCTGCTTACAACTCAGGTACTGGGAAACATTTCAAATTGGTCTCTTTGTCTCTCTCCAAACTCCAAATATGTGGGGTGACTTTGTCTTGCTTTTCCCATGGTTCTATCCCAATTTTAGAAGCAAACTTATATATATTTTAAGGTGATGTAGCTTTACTGTTTCTTTTGGCATATTTGTTTTTAGAACTGTTTTATGGTCAATAAGGCATACCTTTTTTTTTTTTTTTTTAAGAAGCATCTGTGGTTAAGTAAATAGGTGTTAGCAAATTAAAAAAATTTTTTTTCTCCAAATCTTCTTAAGGGAAAGCATCTTGTTTGCAAAGAGGTCGTTTGGAACTGCTGGTGAAGACTGAATCATGGTGGGATAGAAGAACTAATCAGTTATCTGACTTCTGTTTCAACATTTATGTACTCATTTGTCTTACAGAAGTGCTTACGTGTAATGAAGAGAGTTGCACTTGTTCAGTTTTGCCTTAAAATGATAGTTCTACATCCATTCTCTTTAGCTTTTCTTTTCTTTTTTTTTTTTTTTTTTTTTTGAGACGGTCTCACTATGTCACCCTCAGTAGAGTTCAATGCCATCATAGCTCACAGCAACCTCAAACTCTTGAGCTCAAGCAATTCTCTTGCCTCAGCCTCCTGAGTACCTGGGACTACAGGCACCCACCACAATGCCCAGCTATTTCTTTGTTGTTGTTGTTGTTGTTGTTGTTGTTGCCATTGTTGTTTGGCAGGCCCAGCTGGGTTTGAACCCGCCAGCCCCGGTATGCGTGGTCAGAGCCCTAGCCGCTGAGCTACAGGTACTGAGACCTCTTTAGCTTCTTAATTCAAGAGCTCTTCGTCTTTGCATTAGATAATTGCCCAAGTAATTCTGTTAACTGCTGTGAATATTTTTACCCAACTTTTAGCTTAGTATGTGTTTTTATAAGTAAAACTATAGGCAGTTAACTTTTATTGAATTTGAAAGGCTTAGGCCTCAGAATTAGCATAATTTTATGAAAATTATTTAGCAGACTACTTAACTTAGGTGGCCATTAAAAAATAAGTGGAGTTACTAAGAGGTAGCTAATTCCCATCCCCTCTTGGGGACCTCTGGAATATCAGGGTATGACACCAAGTATCTTACTTCCATAATTAACTTAATACCCTAAAGAAAGATAATTCACCCTCTGAACTTTGGAATAAACAAAAAAGGCTTCTCTGAAGTAGGAAAGTGTTTCCAGAAAATTCTTAAAATTTTAAGAATTTTACCTGTAGCCAGTTAGTCTGTCAATAAATGCCAGTTATGCCAGGCCTTGGAGAAGGATAGAGTGGCAAATGGCCAGGTGTGACACCCCATCACATGGCACATAATATCTGGGGGAGAAGAGTGTGTGACTGTGCCCCTGAGGCCACTGCCTCAGCCCTTTCTTCACCCCAAATGGCCCAGTTGGCATCAGAAGGAAGGCTTCAGAAAGCGACAGTGAGAGATCATCTTTTGCATGTCCTCTAGCCTGAGACCTGGAAAATTCTAAAGTCTTAGATCTAAGACATTACAAAACTGGGGGTAGGAGGGAGCAGCTACTTTTAGGGCCTAAAATATCTCAGTAACCGTGCAGAGGTCACATCCTCCAACTGTAGGCCAAAAGAGCTATGATCTCTTTGGGTAAAGTTTTTTCAACATGGAGAAGCCTTGCAGACATTTTAGAGTTCTTTTAACAGGGTTCTTTTGATGCAAGAACCAAAGACTTGGTCACCCCAAGTGATTGGGCCTCGAAGGAGCTGGGGTGAGCTGGAAGCCGTCTACTCTCAGGACATTCTGCCAGGGCTGCAGAAGAGCTGAGCTGCAGGAGGAAGGTCAGTGCAGGGATCTTCATTGGGTGATGTGTATTAATGTGACTCATCCGTTCCCCTGGGACCCACTGCATTCTTCTTTATCTGTTAGCTGTCAAGATTTGCCTTCCCTAACCTCCTCCGGTTCTTTTTTTTTTTTTTTCTTTTTTCTTTCTGTAGTTATTTCAAACACTTAGGCAGCAAAAATCTTTCTCCATGTAACACCTTATAGATAAAAGCTGAACTGCAATGAAGAAAGTGGCAGAAAGTGGCAGTCAAGTTGGCCCTCCCCAGTTGGCCTCCTCTCACCCCTGTGTTACTTCCACAGATCCCCGAAGAAGACTTGGAACATGCTTTGAAAATCCCTGCTCTGGCCCTTAGCTTTATCTTTCTCGTGACTTACTGTGACCACTTTAGACCTCCATAGTGTCCAACAGGCTGTCTCTGGTTTTTTTGCACCAGGACTATTTTGGAATGAAGTGTTGCAGCCAAGGTGAGGGTGGGGTTAAATAGTGAAAAATGTGGCTAGGTGAGGCTGCCCATCAGCAGGGGCTAGGGAGAGTGGTTACCCTCAGCAGGCCTCGTGTGTCTAGGGATGGGTGTGGAGCAAGTATCCTGACAACAAAACCAGGAGGTTCTCTGGGTGGCCTGAAGCATCAAACAGCCGTAGGCCAATGTGCAGTAGAGGTGAAGGGTTGAGGAGGAGGAAGGAGAATTTGAGCAGTCATTAGAGAGATCTAAACCATTTACGCTTGTACAAATGAGAGAGATTCAGTGGGCTTGGACTTGGAGACTGTTGGACATTCAAAATCAAATAAAGAAGTGATTGTCACCAAAGTGAGTCATCAATCCCACGTTAGGTGTGGTCTGGGGAACAGGGAGAGTAAGAGGGACCTTCATCTACCCCTCTGTGTAGGTGTGGAGCTGGCTCTTTAAAAACATGTTCTTTCCATTCTCAAGATGTTAAGTATAAAACACCAACTCACTCTAAATTCAATTCTTACTCCCTGTCAAAGGCAAAAGTTGCTTTTGTGGCCACATGAGATGTTGCTTTGAAGGTCACCTGGCTAAAATCTTGGCAGTGGTGGATCATGCCAAAGCCATGACAGAAACCCAGATTGGGAGCCAGTGGGAGGAACTGTGACCCACCTCCTGCCAAAGGAAGCAGAAAGTGGCCCTACGTGGGCCTGTGCCTTCAGCAGGGACAAGGCCTGGCTCCAGGAGTACCCTTGGACTTGGCTGTAAGGCACTGTGAAAAAAGCAACTCTGTTTCCTGCAATTTGAACAAAGTATTTGTACTTACTACTCATATTTGAAGACCTTTGCCATCAAAATGGAATGAAAGGACTCTGAAAGTCTGAAAGGACTCAGGTTTAACTCTGACACTGACACCAACTTATTGTGTAATTGTGTTCTACTTGCTTAACCTGTTAGTTTCTTTTACTGTGAAAGAAGCATTCATTGCACACCAAATATATCCCAAGTTGGAAATCCCAAAGAGACATTCCTACAACCCTGTTCTCCATTCTCTTTCCCCTTCCCTGGAGTCTTATCACAGGTGCAGTTTCTTGGGAACTAGAAAAATGTGCATGTCCACATTTGCAATTTAATGCTTAGAAACTCAGCAGAACATAAAGGTGATAATTAATTCCACACACCCTCATTCACTAGGAAACTGCTATGATGTCAGTGGTTGTGTGTCTTAAACAATTTGAGCCTCCGAGATGTTGCCGACTCAGCATTGTGATTATGACAGGTAACGCCATCCTCTTGGAACACCCTCCACAGAAAAGGGTGACCAGAGCAATGGCATTTAACTGCTGTTTTCTTAATCCTTTTATGATAATTCCCCATTGTTTGGATGCTCTGGTATTTGTCTTCTCAGAGAAATGATCTTGTATTATAGTGGAGGAAGAATTTTGCTGGATAAGATGAATTTTGTTGGATGAGATGAAGCTGCTGCATGTACAAAGCTTCATCATTTGGTGACAGAAAGTGATCCTACACCAGACCCCATTGGACATTTCATGATCTTGATGTCTCCTTTATTTAAGGGCAATTAAAGATACAGATTCAAGCTCACAGAAATTCTCTTAACTTACTATTGACAATCTTATCTTCCTTCCTCAAATTAGGAGATTAGCTTGTAAAAGTCCAAAATGTCAACCTGATGATGTCACTTGCAGGTTTAAATTCTTTCCTGTATACCTATGTCCATAGCAGTGGAAGGTATGGAAATTCCTAGTGATACATGAATTGATTTTAGGGACATAGCGGTGAATATTTTACTACTTACATACTTTTTACTATGTATGAGAAAAATACAAATATAATATATAGAATGTTACATATTTATTAATTACTAATAATACGTTATGCATTAATAAGAAATATAAGGTACCAATATCGTATTGCATTTTAATAATAATAAGGTATATATCAAACCATGGATGTTATTGCTTAAGATGATGAGTAAAATAAATGAGTCAACACAGAATCCATTTTAAAAATATAGCAAATGCACTTCTGCACAAACTGATGAGATTGTAAATTAGTATAGCCTCTATGGAAAGAACTGTGGAGAATTCTCAAAGAACTAAAAGTAGACCTTCCCTTTGATCCTGCAATCTCATTAATAAGTATTTACCCAGAAGAACAAAATTAATTTTACGTGAGGACCTTCTCATCAGAATGTTTATTGCAGCTCAGTTCACAGTTGCCAAGACATGGAAGCAGGCCAAGTGCCCATCAACCCATGAATGGATTAACAAACTGTGATACATGTCTACCGTGGAGTACTATCACCCATAAGAAAAGATGGAGACAGTACATCTTTTATGTTTACCTGGATGGAGTTGAAACACGTTCTTCTTAGTAAAGTATCACAAGAATGGGCAAAAAGGTATCCAATGTACTCAATACTAATATGAAACCAATATGTAAACAACTACATGCCCACATGAAAGAAAAACACAAATATAGTCTAGCAAAGGGAAGGAATAGGAGGGGAGAGAGGAGGAGAAGAAAGGAGGGTGATTGGTGGGATCACGCTGAATGTGCACAATGTGAGGGGGTTCAGCACATCCCCAGGATGAAGCCCCCCGGATGAAGGGCTCAACTACAACTTGAACTTTACCTTAGAATTGAAAACAATGTAACCTAAACATTCGTACCCATATTAATCTGAAATTTAAAAAAATACAGCAAATAATATGACATGTTGTTCTTGGATAACGGGAAAACTCATGAAGATAGTGAAGGGAAAAGCTGACTGCCATTTGAGAAATGTGAACCAGGAGGGGAAATCTGACTCCTCACCTCGTCTCCAGCTTTCTGCCTTGCCATTCTCCATGTCAGCCATTCAGAACTATGTGTTGCTCCCTAAATTTATAGTTAACCTTCACACCCCTCATTCTTGGATTAAAGTGTTGGCTTATTCACATCACATATGCATGACTTTGGGGAAGTCACTTAAACTCATCTTTTAATCTCTCACAGTGTATAACAAGTGCTCATTAAATGTGTGTTAGAGAATACAGGAATGCATACCAGTCACGTTCAAGTTTGAAATGGCACTTACTTAACTAAAGAACAACTCACAGAGTGGCAGTGCAGTGCCTAAGGCAGAAATAGTGAAAAAAAAGTCTTTTCTATCAAGGAGCTCAAGCCAGTAAAGGAGGCAAATACCTAAATAGATGACTACCATATAAGGTATTAGGTTAATTTCTTTTAAGCATCGGGGTCCTGCTGTGTAACCCAGGCTGGAGTGCATTGGCATGATCATCACTCACTGCAGCCTTGAACTCCTGGGCTCAAGCAGTCCTCCTTCCTAAGCCTCCCAAGTAGCTGGGACTACAGGCACTAGCCACCACCACACTCGACTCATCTTGTTGATTTTGTTAAAGATGGGGTCTCAGTGTGCTTCCTAGGCTGGCCTCAAGCTATCCTCCTGCTTCTGCCTCCCAAAGTGCTGGGATTACAGGCAGGAGCCATCACACACCCAGGCAGTTGATGTTTTTAAGTAGAGATAAGATGAGGAGCATTAACTCAATTGGTAAAGCTTCCCCCAAGAGATGATGCTTAAGCTACATCTTACAGGACATGAAGGAACTGCCTCAAGGCCAAAGTGAAAAGGTGTTTTTCTCTCAGCAGGGGCATTAGCTGTGGGGCAGTTCCATCCAGCAGAAATATAGTACAAGCCACAAAAGTAAACCAGATTAAACAGAAGTACAAAAAAGGGGTGAGATTAATTTTAATTGTGTATTTTATTTGATTCAGTAAATCCTAAATACTGTCATTTAACAAGTAATCAGTATTTTAAAATGAGTAATAAGGTACTCTACGTTCTTTATTTTGTACTGAAATCTGCTGTGTATTTTACACTTAACAGCACAAGTCAATTTGGACCAGTCATACTCCCATTCCAAGTGCTCCATGGCCACATGTGTTTAGTGGCTTGATGGCCACTTGATGGCACAGGTAGAGATGATAGACAAAACACCCAGGGAGTGTCATCCCTAGCAGAAGTATGTCCAGGAGTAAAGCTGCGGCCTCACCCCACTTCAGGAGCCACCTAACCCTCTGGTCCCCACAGCCCATCAAATGATTGAAGCTGAAGTGATTCTAATGACCACAGACATGGGGGTAGCTCTGTCTGGCACTGTCGCCATTTCTTACATCTTAAATTTAAAATCTAAATTTTAAAATCTGAAATTTCTTTTCTTTTTTCTTTCTTTATTTTTTTATTATTATTATTATTTTTTTTTTTTTTTTTGCAGTTTTTGGCTGGGACTGGGTTTGAACCCTCCACCTCCAGTATATGGGGCTGGCACCCTACTCCTTTGAGCCACAGGCACTGCCCAAAATCTGAAATTTCTTAAATTTCAAAACCAAGTCCTGGAATTTTGTGGCCTTGGGTGATTAATTTATTTTGCTCCAATTATAGCCCTAGAAATATGGGAATGGTTGTTGGTTTCATGAGATAATAAAGAGGAAGGCGGGAAAATGAACCCTGATGATGTAAATAGTTGAGGACCTGCCTTAACTCTGCTGTGTCGGATATAGATAGCTGTTATTTTGTCTCTAACATGTACATCTTTTACTGAGTTAGTAATTATTAGGAAAGTATTTTCTTTGCCAGGAAGCCAGCTCAAATGTCTACTTGGCATCTGTCCATGGTGCTTAGCATCAGGCAGTGATGCTCTGAAAACTACAACAACCCTTGCCACACACAGACACAAACCCCCTACTCACCACATCTCTGCCCATCCTGGTGTGGGGTGGATAGTGGTAGTTGCTGTGAGGAGAGGGAGATGTGGACTTCAATAGTTTTTCCCACTGTTAAATAAAACACTAGACAATTAGCCTTTTTAAAGGTAAAAGACTTTTTTTAATGAGTTCTTCCCGCAGAGACACAGACTTATAAAAGAAGTAAAAGGAATTTTGCTCTGGAAAATTGCAACAATAGCTCAAGTCTTGTTGCTTTTGTCAATTTCCTTCTTTCAAAGGTAGATTATATTGATTAGTGACAATACCAGGAGTACCCTTAAGGGGGTTTCCCAAAGAAAAGAAACAATCCTGCAGACTTTCGCCACCTGGTTTGGAGAGTCAAGTGCCTTTCAGGAGCTTTGTTTCAAAAGAGAAGAAAATATTGATTGAGAGCCGACTATGGGTTGCTGTCTTTAGGTGGGGAAAATGTTTAATTACTGGAGAAGTAGGAAAAGGGGGGTGGGGGAAGAACCCACACAGCCAGAGTTGCCTCTCTGCTGGGTCCCCCTTTTTATTTAAAGATTTTCAAGTGGTTTTATCTTTTGAAAGGGGAACGGGGGAGTGAGGATTCTTCAGGTGGGTCCTGATTAAGATAATTTTATAAGGGAAGAAAAGATTGGAATTAGATTCAAGAACCCAAACCAGCACCAGTGATAATAGGCTGAAAGACAAATGTTTGGACCTTTAATTTAGAAATTAATTAAAACGAGTGGTGAAAATTCCACAAAATAAAACAAGAGTGAAAACTAGTTGGGAGATGTGGATGAAATGAATTTCAATCAGCTTGGTCTGTGAACGTGGCCAAGCGATTATTCCCCCTGAGTTCAAATGCACTTCCCTTTCTGGTGATTAGGGGGAGGGCCGAGTTATGGCTACACACTCACTTATCGGTCATTCACTGAGGCTCACCATGGCTACATACTCACTTATCGGTCATTCACTGAGGCCCACCAAAAGTGAGGCAGTGTGCGAGGCACCCAGGATTCAACGATGAACAGGGGGGAAGAGCTGAGATTCCGCTGGCAGAAGCAGGGAACAGTTACATGCAAAGCGAATAAGGGATGCTTGGGGTGGTGTGGGAAATGAGAAGACAGGACTTTTCTTCAAACGGGCTGCTGTGAGGACTTTAATCTATACAAGTTTCTTTTTTTCCTAAGCAGGATTTCCTTTTATCCCTGAGGGTCTCTGTCAGGATGTGTGTTAAAAAGAAACACCATAGGCAAATTAAATTGACAGCGTTTAGTTGACCACAGAACGCTTTGCAAATCAGGCAGCCCCTGAACCAGAAAAAGTTCCCAGAGACTCCAGTGCTGGCACATGGTTAAAGAAGATTTATGGTCAGAAAAGAGAAGTAAGGTGCAGAAGCAGCTGGATTGGTTACAACTCAGCATTTGCCTTATTTGAACACGGTTTGGACGGTTGGCCGCCTTTGATTGGCCAAATCCTGGTGATTGCCACAAGAATAGGCGACAGCGTGTTTACACATCCACTGAACTCTCGGTTCACTATGTACAGAGAAATCTTGAAGCCAGACAGAAAACATGTAAGGACGCAGCTTTAGGCCAATAACCTTTGTTTAGCGTGCATTTCTGTAACAACGGGTAAAAAGAAAAAAATATCTGAAATCTCTATAGATACCTTTTTGGATTGTTTTGCATGTAGCCTTGCTTTATAGAATAATGGCAGGGGACATCTGTGGGAAATGTACATGCCCACAGGATTCTTCTGACTTGAAGTTAAACCTGTGTTCAAGAAAGAAAGTGTATCACATGAGCTCTGGAATGGGAAACAGAGGCCTTTTTCTGCTAAATGCCTCCCTGGCGTGCTGCGTTCCCAGGCTGCCTGTCTCTCCTGCTATCCCTGATACATATGGAGGAGAGGGATTCACGGCTGAGGCCTCTCTATGAAAGACAAAATGAAAATATACAGACTTGTTTAGGTTTTATGTGACACGAGAGCCTTCATAAAGCAAAATTAAGACCCGAAGAAACAAGTAAACCTGTGTATTTTTTATGTAGGTTTGAAGAAGAGGTGGATGGTTGTAGAGAAGCATGATTGGATTAAAAAGGTCTGGTTTACTGCTAATCAACGGGAGGAAACACAGCCAGGCCCATTGGTTCAGATTCTTCTCCATCTTCAAAGATAAGGATGTTCCTTTTCTCCAGTGTGTAAGGAAAGTCAGATGACCTGCCTCAGGGGCGGGGCAGGAAGCCCTAACTAGGGTTTATGATCTGCTTTGGGGACATGGGGAAGAGGGGTAGGTGAGAAGGACCTTCCTTCTTTTGCCATTTTTTTCTTTTCTTTTTTTTTATTATTAAATCATAGCTGTGTACAATAACGTGATCACGGGTCACCATACACTGGTTTTATAGACCGTTTGACACATTTTCATCACACTGCTTAACATAGCCTTCCTGGCATTTTCTTAGTTATTGTGTTAAGACATTTATATTCTACATTTACTAAGTTCCACATGTTCCCTTGTAGATGCACCACAGGTGTAATCCCACCAATCACCCTCCCTTCCCCCCCAACCCTCCTCCCTCCCTTCCCTTTCCCCCTTTCCCCTATTCTTAGGTTGTACCTGGGTTATAGCTTTCATGTGAAAGCCATAAATTAGTTTCATAGTAGGGCTGAGTACATTGAATACTTTTTCTTCCATTCTTGAGATACTTTACTAAGAAGAATATGTTCTAGATCTATCCAAGTAAACATGAAAGAGGTAAAGTCTCCATCTTTCTTTAAGGCTACATAATATTCCATGGTGTACATATACCACAATTTATTAATCCATTCGTGGATCGATGGGCACTTGGGCTTTTTCCATGAATTAGCAATTATGAATTGGGCTGCAATAAACATTCTGGTACAAATATCTTTGTTATAATGTGATTTTTGGTCTTCTGGGTAAATACCTGGTAGAGGAATTATAGGATTGAATGGCAGGTCTATTTTTACATCTTTAAGTGTTCTCCAAACATCTTTCCAAAAGGAACGTATTAATTTGTATTCCCACCAGCAGTGTAGAAGTGTAAGACATGAAACTATAAAAATAATAAAAGAAAGTGCAGGGAAAACTCTTGAAGAAATCGGTCTGGGCGAGTAATTCATGAGGAGGACCCCCTCGCCCCCCAGGGCAATTGAAGCAGCTTCAAAAATACACTACTGGGAACTGATCAAACTAAAAAGCTTCTGCACAGCTAAGAACACAGTAAGTAAAGCAAGAAGATAGCCCTCAGAATGGGAGAAGATATTTGCAGGTTATGTGTCAGACAAAAGTTTAATAACTAGAATCCACAGAGAACTCAAACGCATAAGCAAGAAAAGAAGAAGTGATCTCATTGCGGGCTGGGCAAGGGACTTGAAGAGAAACTTCTCTGAAGAAGACAGGCGCACGGCCTACAGACATATGAAAAAATTCTCATCATCCTTAATCATCAGAGAAATGCAAATCAAAACTACTTTGAGATATTATCTAACTCCAGTAAGATTAGCCCATATCACAAAATCCCAAGACAAGAGATGTTGGCATGGATGTGGAGAAAAGGGAACACTTCATGGCTATTTTTAGAGACAGGGTCTCACTCTTGCTCAGGCTGGTCTGGAACTCCACAACTCAGGCAATCCACCTACCTCAGCCTCTCAGAGTGCTGAGGTTACAGGTGGGAGCCACTGCCTCAGATGAATGGTTGAAGATGAATGGTTGAAGAAAAATACACGCAATGACACTCTACCCTGCCATAAAAAAAAACAATGAATCCTGTCATTTGCAGCAACATGGATGTAACTGGTGGCCATATGTTAAGTGAAATAAGAAGGCACAGAAAAACAAATATCACTGTCTCTCACACATATGTGGAAGTTAAAAAAGTTGATCTCATGGAGGTTGATAGATATTCTCAGAGGCTGGGAAGGGTGTGTATGGGGAGGCGAAGGGATAAAGAGAGGTTGGTTAATGGGTAAAAACACATAGTCAGATAGGCGGAATAAGTTTTAATGTTCAGTAGAACAGTAAGGTTACTATAGTTAATAACAGTGTATTGTGTATTTCATAATGGCTAGAAGAGAGGACTTAAAATGTTCCCAGTGTTGGCTCAGCACCTGTGGCTCAAGCGGCTAAGATGACAGCCACAGCCACATACACCTGAGCTGGTGGGTTCGAATCTAGTCCAGGCCCTCCAAACAACAATGATGGCTGCAACCAACAAATAGCCGGGCACTGTGGCAGGCGCCTATAGTCTCAGCTACTTGGGAGGCGGAGGCAGGAGAATCACTGAGCCCAGAAGTTGGAGGTTGCTGTGAGCCGTGATGCCACAGCACTCTACCCAGGGTGACAGCTTGAGGCTCTGTCTCAAAAAAAAAAAAAAAAAAAAAGTTCCCAATATCTAGAAAATGACAAGTAATTGAGGTGATGGATATCCTAAATATCGTGACTTTATCATTACACATTTTATGCACATAACAAAATCACATGAATCCTATAAATATGTACAAATATTATCAACAAAGAAAACCATTATCAAAAACCACTTTAAAAAAAGACACCATAATAAGAATGCAATCCTTATAGGTTTCTTAACTCCTAACTTTAAGCGATAAACTAAGTATGTGGAACCAGGTGGCATCTCTTTCCAAACAATCTTGCTACAGATATTCCAAAGTTGACAATATCTAACATCTTTCTTATGTTTGACCTCATAAATGATGCCATTATTATTAAGTAAGCCAAGAGAAGTTCTTCACAAATAGTAGAGGTATTGTCAGTGCTATTCTTCTTCCCTCATAAAACTTGCTAAGTAGAAATCCATTTAGGAAACAGAGAACTGCATAGTCACATCAACCAGACTATTCCATTTTAAAAGCTTGAATTATATGGTTTTTCATTTTGTCAAAATTACAGCCAACAAAAATTATTTTTAGGGCCAGGCGTGGTGGCTCACGCCTGTAATCCCAGCACTCTGGGAGGCTAAGGCGGGTGGACTGCCTGAGCTCAGGAGTTGGAGATGAGCCTGAGCCAGAGCGAGACCTCATTTCTAAAAATAGCCAGATGCTGTGATGGGCACCTGTAGTCCAAGCCACTTGGGATGCTGAGGCAAGAGAACTGCTTAAGCCCAAGAGTTTGAGGTTGCTGTGAGCTGTGACGCCACAGCATTCTATGGAGAGTGACAATGTAAGGCTCTGTCTAAAAAAAAAAAAAAAAAAAAATTAAAACACCTAATAAACATAGCTATGAAACAAATTAGCAATTATACCTGGCACATATAAGATATAGGATACAACCAATCCATAGTATATCTGCTATCTTTGTACACCATTAAGGTACTATTGGCTTTGTTAGAAAAACAAATCATGTATCAGGGACTAGGCATCATTTGGTTTAAGCAGAGCTAGATCCCAAAATCGCAATGGTTTCATCAAAGGATCAAGACAATTATTAAAGTACATTCTCTTTTTTTGAGGAGATATGTTTTATATTTTTATTTCTTTTTCTTTTTCAGATTAATATGGGGTACATATGATGAGGTTACACAGTTTGCTTCTGTAAGGTAAAAGCCCAAGTTGCAGGTGTGGCTTTCACCCCGGAAGTGTGCAAAACACCCATGCAATGTATCCACTGGGTAGGAACTGACCCAACCCCTCTTTAAATAGAGACAGCAGAAAATTTAGAGTTTTTACTCTTTCAGGCAAGAAAATGAGTAAGAACTGTTTTTTAGAAAATATTTAAACAGTTCCCTAAAATATGCTGCTACACAGTGGGTCAATTCCTAGCTGATACAGTTTTTTGTAACTTAGAAGACTTTGATGCCAATCCTTTTCCTACTCTGTTTGTGCTGAACAACCGACTCTACTCTTCAGAACACTGTTGTAGAGAGAGACATCAAAAAATCAAGATACACAAATCAATAATAAGTACACAATAAAAGGACTGATGTACTCAGCTACAAGGGACACACCAAGAAAGACTTTATCTGCCAGGATATTTGGCTTGTCTTTTTTTGTGTTTTTTTTTTTTTTTTCTCTTTTGTTTTAGTAGTATATTTTAATTGATGTCATATCAATATACCTTATAATTCAGGATTGAAGAAATTAGACCTGGACCTTGGTTCCTGAACCAAGTAGGAGATTCTAGTCAGCGCAAATCCAGGGGAAGGGGTGACCCCAGCAGCAACCAGAGCGTGCAACCCCATGGCTTTCTTTCCATGCCGCTGTGACAAGCTGTCTCTTTTGAATCCTTTTTCTCCCTCACTAGGACCAGGAGGGCTTCTGCAACCAGCTTACGTTCCCCCTACTTGCCGAGTTACCTCCCTGCCGCAGTCTCAAGGGTAGCAGTCCTATTCTCCAAAGCCGCCCCTGAGCTGCAGAATAAGTTCCCCTGCTTCCCCTCCTGCTCCTGCCTTGCTGGCTACTGTGTAATGCCAATGCTCAGCTTTGACCAGGGTGATTCCAGCTCCAGCTTTCACACTCAGAGCTCGAGCCCAGCTTTGAGGTAGTACCTTAACATTGGTGTTTTCTGAAATATGTCCCCACTCAGTGCTGTTTCACCTGTGGCTCTGCCAAATTTCAGTCACTTCAGGCAGCACTCTGGACTTTGAAGATTTTTCTGTCTTCTAAAAATAGAATTTATGCAGTTTCTTTTATTTACCCTATTGTTGTATATATTTTCCAGGAGAAAAATAGACAGGTTCTAACCCTAAATTGCAGATTTCAGATGTTGACAGTAACACCAACATCTGAGCACACACCTTCCTCTGAGAAGAGCAGAGTCTGAAAGACCACTGGACCACAGACTGCTCTTCTTCAGAACACAAAGCATTAAATTATCCATATTCATGTGAATGACTTGTCAATGCCCGTGACCTCCAGGGGAAGGAAGGTGAAATCTTAATTTATAAATACTTAACTTAGGAAACATGAGGATTAAAAAAAAATAAAAAAATAATATCCTATACTGGAACACTAACAGCTTTCAAACTGGATTGAGGTTGAATAGAAAAAAACACGTAAGAAAAATATGTAAGTAGGAAAATTAGGTCATAAGTACAACATAAAAATGCTTCAAAACATAAGCTAAGCTGTGGTTATCTAATATATACATTACTGTAACTTTTCAGATCACACAGGTTAATGCTGTCCAATAGCACTATCCACAAATGCAAGCCACATACATTTTAAAATTGTCCAGTAGCCACATTAAAAATAAAAAGATGAATTTAATTATAATACATTTTATATAACTGAATATTCAAAAATATTTTCATTTCAATATGACAATAAATATAAAAGTTATTCATGAGATACATCTTTCTTTTTTTTTTTTAATCAAGTCTTCAAAGTCTGGTATATATTTTACAAGCACAGCTCATCTCATTCGGACGAGCCACATTTCAAGTGCTCGACAGCCACCAGGACTAATGGCTACCACATGGGAGGGCCCTGTTTGTTCACTCAGGGATATGATCTGAACAAAAAAAATTCTTAAAGAGCCCTACTGAAGAAAGAAGAAAATCCTGCTGCATCTTAATGTAAAATTTGTTGTGCTGGTTATAGGCCAAGAATGGAAGTAACTGCTGATATACTTCCTGTCCTGTAAACTTGACTAACAAAACAGGGTGGGCAGGGCTTTTGAACCCAGGACTTATCACTAGACACCATTTAGGAGAGGCAGAGGATGAAGATGATACAGAAAGGCAGTCATCTGGAGCCCAGAAGTTATACCTCTTTGTAAGAAAATATTTTATCCTAATCTCATTTCCAATTGATTTAAATCGACCAAGTATTTTATCATTTGGGCATCTTGAAATTTTATAATCCATAAGATATATATATACACACAGACATACATCACATTACTAGGGTATCTTAAAACTTTTGTAATCTACAAAATATACACTTTATTTAGTCTAGCTTACTTTCTAAAACTAAGCATTTTAACTACATGTTATAGTCAGTTTGATATTTACTGTATATTCCTTTCAATCAACATTGCACTGCTACCCAGCTGTGCACATGTAAAGAAGCAATGCTGCACACTGTGAATATCGTATTGTTTGTGCACAAATGAATGAAATTAAAATTGCTTAGTGAGTCTTTGGAAGTTTTTGTTTTACCCTCAGTAAAACTAAACATACGTTCTGAAATGTATTTATAATTATCAGCTGCTTAGCAAGTCACTCTACAATATAAAAGTGCACCTACAGTCCCAGCTACTTAGGAGGCTAAGGCAAGAGGATGGCTTGAGGCCAGGAGTTCAAGATCAACCTGAGTAACACAGCAAGGCCTCATCTCTTTAAAAAAAAAAAAAAAAAGTTAATTTCTACTCAACCTGTGTGCACACCATGTCCAGACTTCCAAAAGTCTGATCTAAAATAACAAAGTTGTATTATACATACACACATACAGATTTAAATGCACTGTATGTTATCTAAAGGTTAAAACTCTTGTTTTTATCTGCTTAAAACTGTAAGTGGGTTCTTAAGAGAAACTATGACTGATAGTTTACAGTAAAGAAAGGGAACAAAGGCTTGGCACCTGTGGCTCAAGTGGCTAAGGTGCCAGCCACATACACCTGAGCTGGCGGGTTGGAATCCAGCCAGGGCCTGCCAAACAATGACAGCTGCAACCAAAAAAATAGTCAGGCATTGTGGCGGGCACCTGTAGTACCAGCTACTTGGGAGGCGAAAGCAGAAGAATTGCTTGAGCCCAGGAGTTGGAGGCTGCTGGTGAGCCATGATGCCACAGCACTCTACCGAGGGTGACAGCTTGAGGTTCTATCTCGAAAAGAGAAGCGAAAAGAGGAGAAGGGAGAGGGGACAGGGGAGGGGGGAAGAGAAGAGAGAAAAGAGAAGAGAAGAGAAGAGAAGAGAAGAGAAGAGAAGAGGAACAATTAAAAATGGTATTTGTATTACATTGGTTATTAGCAATGGGTTTTAATTGTTCTTCATATCTTTTCCAAGTATGATATTTAAAACTTTCTTTTAAATTCTGCCTTGAAACTATCATACATTGACCTAACTAGTGAAGTACAATCTTTTTGTAACTACTGGTAAATTGGGGTCTGGACAGCAAATGATCCTTGAAAGGACACATTTCCACTGAATAGTAAGTCCACAGCACTTTGTTCTACCTTACCACATACAAATGGAAGGAGAACAACGAAATGGTATCAATGAAAAGAAAATTTCATAGAAGAGTATACATGTTCTCTTTTTGCACAAGAAAAAAATTATATAAGTTTCCAAAGACTCAAAATTGTTAACCAAGAATCATATTTCATAGTGATTTTTGAAAGTTAGATTGTTCTTAGTAAATGTTTTTTGGCATAAAATTAAAAGGTCAGGTATTACTAATGCGCTTAAATGTTTTCTTGGGTGAAACTGAGAATTCTTTCCAATGACACATTTTCAACCATAAATAAACCATTTTCTGTTTCCTTTATCATATTTAACTTCAAATAAACAGAAAATCTAGTCTTGTTTTTGAATAATCTTTAGAGAGAAGTTTAATCTTTCAATGTCTAGTCTTGTAATATTTTGGACAAATAAATGCAAACTAATATTTCATCCAAAATAAACCCCCCAAACTTCACTTTCTGATTACAGCACTGATATTCATAAATTAGCTGTTTAATAACTATCACCCAGGAATATTTATTACATATTTAGTTATTAATTTATAATTTTTCTTGTAATTACATCCTTCTAACTATTTAGGAGCACCCAAAGACACCTCACAAAGAATTAGATACTCCTGTAGAGATTAGTTCCAATCCTGACAATTTATTTTAAGATCAAATATACTTTGCATATTCTAAGAAATGTAGTTACAGCACAGTAATGTTACATAAAATGTATTATTGATTCATAAAAAGTTCCTTAATGAATGAACTAATCTTTGTGTAATACTTTAGAATTTATAGAGATTCCCTTCACATACATTATACCTCATTTAATCTATATCATAATTCCATGCAATTCTGCTTTATGAGCCCGAACCTATCAGCTTATTTTGATAATATTGACTGGGTACACCTTAATTCAGTGAACAGGTAGTATGTTCATGCCCACATGTAGCGAGTGAGAACTTTAAATTAAGAATTTTTGGCATGGGGTGGCACCTGTGGCTCAGTGGGTAAGGCGCCGGCCCCATATACCAAGGGTGGCGGGTTCAAACCCAGCCCCGGCCAAACTGCAATAAAAAGTAGCCAGGCGTTTTGGTGGGTGCCTGTAGCCCCAGCTACTCAGGAGGCTGAGGCAAGAGAATTGCCTAAGCTCCCAAGTTGGAGGTTGCTGTGAGCTGTGACGCCATAGCACTCTATCAAGGGCGGCATGGCTTGGCGCTTGTAGCTCAGTGGCTAGGGCACCAGCCACATACACCAGAGCTGGAGGGTTCGAACCCAGCCCAGGCCTGCCAAACAATGACAACTACAACCAAAAAATAACTGTGGCAGGTGCCTGTAAGTCCCAGCTACTTGGGAGGCTGAGGCAAGAGAATCACTTAAGCCTAAGAGTTTGAGGTTGCTGTGAGCTGTGATGCCACAGCGCTCTACCAAGAGTGACAAAGTGAACCTCTGTCTCAAAAAAAAAAAAAGAATTTTTGGCAACTACCAATACTTGAACATAGCAACTATGACTATATACCTATAAATACTTGGATAAACTGTTAGGTCAGAAGCATTCATTAGCTCACTCGTTCATCTGTTTCATTCTTGAGCACTTACTGTGTGGCAGACACTATTATAGTTGGACGGTGTATCTAAATGGTATTTATTAGAATGAAATTTAAATTTAGAAGCAATTCAATCAAGATCATCTATTTTTACCATAGAAAATTAAGAGATTACCAGGAAACAAAATCTGAACAATCCAACCAATTGAGATATAATAATGAATAGATAGCAAAAATAAAAATGAATATATAATTTGAAAACCAAATGTGAAGCAAGCAGGAATAGAAAGGAAATCAACATGCCCCACTAAAGGACCAGACATGGGAAAGGTGCCACATGTTCATCTTTTCTTCAGGTAAATTCATTTAATTCAAAACATGTACTGGGAAACAGGCTAAGTATAAAACCATTACATGCTGTGAAGGACAAGTAAACAGCTCACCACAATACAAGGCAAAATACAATAAATGTTAATAACAAAAAACTGTGGGGCGGCACCTGTGGCTCAAGGAATAGGGCGCCGGCCCCACATACGGGGGTGGGGTTCAAGCCTGGCCCTGGCCAAAACTGCAAAAAAAAAAAAAAAAACAAACAAAAAAAAAAAACTGTGATATTTCAAAAGTAGGAAGAATTTATCTGGACTTGAAAAATAAAATTTATAGTAATTTAGTTTCATTATAGGCATTCCTAAGTTTAGATAATTGAGATAACAGGCTTTAATTTTAAACTAGTATCACCTCAAACTGAGTCATTCTGAAAATCCCCAATGTGATAAATAGAAGCACTGAATAGGAAAGCAATACAGTAATTACCCAGCTTTATTAGACACTGACTAGAATTTTAACAAACGAGTGCAAACGGAGAACCGTGGGAACAGGAGAAAGCCTGGAAAGGAAGGAAAGAGCACCAAAGAAATCTCCATGATGCCACAAAACACTTAGAATTAGGATTCTAATTCCCAAAGACAGTATTACAAATATGCTTCTATGATCAACATATTTGCAGAATAAGAGCTGAATCTAGATGTCAGGTCCTTAATTTTTACTGATAAATTTTTGCCAACATATAATGAATACTTTAAAAAGAAGGCATACCCACATGCTCTGGGCTGCATTTCTGTGTGCCCCCGGTCACTGTGGAAACCCCAGGCCGCGATGCTTTAAGTTTTAGGAGGTGCTCTCCCCCCACCCCCAAGCACTGGCTTTCTTCTCTGCAAACCAGGAAAAGCACCCTCACTAGAACCTGACCGGGCTGGCACCCCAATCTCGGGCTTCCTGTGTTCCAGAACTACCAGCAATAGATTTCTATTAAGTCAACTAGTCTATGGCATTCTTGTTGTAGTACCCCAAACTGACACTGTATTTCAAACACAGACAAATACGGCATGAAATTTAGATAAACAGTTCCTCAATTCCAATTTATTATATATCACAGTATTCTTTCACACAGTAGCATCAAAAGGAGTTTGTACACCTATCATAAATTTTCAGACTTACACTGTACACGTATAATATATAAAGTGTGAATATGCGATATATTTCATGGCAAGTATTATGTACTATATTTCCATGTTTGTTACACATACTTATGTTTCATTTTTCTTTAAATTATAAAAAATGAGTTATTTTCAAGTAACTGCCATATTTCTTATTAAAGAGAAAATGCTTTTAGAATTGCCTTGCATCATGGGCTTTTTATTATGCTATATATGAAAGAAAGGATATGATAATGATGAAACATTCTTGATGCATCAGACTGAAAAATTAGACATTTACAGACCATGTCTAAAGCTAGGTTCTAATTGGATAATCTTTTGCTCCCTTCACTCTCATTGTGAAAGATATAAATTTAATTTGGTTACTGACATGGTCTATTGAACTAAGCACCAAATGGTGGTAAAAAAAAATATTTAGAGTTCCAACTTGGTGTACTATTCTCAAAGCAATTCACCAAATGCTCTTGGATAAGTCATAAACTAAGTGACTTTTCTATTTCCTCATCTATAAAATGGAAATAACTGTCCTACCTCCTAAAGGTACTACTCAGATTAACAACTAGGTAAAATACTATGAAATGGAAAATGACGAAAATGTTCAGTGAAATTTTAAGTTAAACTTAAGTTGCTATTCAATCTGAAAATTTTGGAAAGTACTTTTCTTTCTTTTTTTTTTTTTTTTTTACAGTTTTTGGCTGGGCAAGGTTTGAACCATGCCACCTCTGGTACATGGGGCCTGCACCCTATTCCTTGAGCCACAGGCACCACCCTGGAAAGTACTTTTTAAAATAGAAACTAAATACTCTAATAGCATAGAACTTTTATTATACTTTTAATACGTTTAATACTTTTCCTTGTTCCTTCCACCAAGTACAACCAAAAAACAGGGACATTAGATATAATACAACATAAGAAGATTCTAAAAAAGATGGAAATCAGGATCCAAGGACCAAAATGAATAACCTGAGTTTTCTTTTTGCCTGCTGTATTTCAAACAGGTACTGGGGGAGCCAATACCCCAAAAATGCCAATAGAAGGAAACAAAAAAGCCAGAAGAAAAGCCTGCCCTCTCTCTCTCCAGGGAAGGGGCAGCCTAGAGAGACAGGACACTTTTGATAGTAACAACTCCACTCTGGGTAACACACCACAGAAAACACTGCAGCCCACCTCCAGACCTGCCCGCAAAGGCCAAGTGGGGAGCCCAGGTGTCTCTCCTCACCAGGCTATAAGGAGGAACCCTTATCCTCACCAGAGCAGGAACAGAGACGGCTAAGAGGGAAGCTGAGGTAATGAGACACACCTCACCAAGAGGGCAGTGAAGACCCACTGTGAAGAGGCACCTGCCCTTCACTGGGGTGGCGTCCAAGGCGGCCTGGGGCATCAGGACTCAGACCTGATGATACTGAAGCTCCCCTCCCCATAGCGTGTCAGTGGGGACCATGTGGGGAGCCTCAACTTCTACTGCACCCCCTTTACCCCACCTCTGATCTGCAGAGGCCAAGTAGAGAACCTGGGAGTCACAGGGAAGAGACCCTCTCCACTGCCGGAGTCATGACAGGGAAGGCCTGCTACAACAGAGAGTTTTAATAATCACAAAGTTTCATAATACCCACTATGTCTGGATTAAAAAAAAATCATTAGTCAGATCCATAATCAGAAAAATCTCAACTTGAATATGAAACTATACACTCCTACTTACTTTTTACTTAATTTATAGTTACACTTTTGTCATTTTTAAATGATTTTTAACTCAGTAGTTTTTAAGGTCTTACATTTCTTTCATCTATAGTTTTTCAGTCAAGTATACCACGGACAAGCAAAACAAAAACTGCTAAAGGATCCTGCAGCGGGTTGAATAGTGGTCCCCCAAAAGGTATGCCCATGTCCAAATCTCTCAAATCTGTGAAGGTTACCTTATTTGGCAAAAGGGTCTTTATAGATAATTAAGTTAAGGATCAGAGGAAATCATCTGGATTACTTGGGTGGGTCCTAAATCCAATAACTGGAATCCTTATAACAGAGAGGAGAAGATAAAGACACACAGAGAGAAAGAACGTGAGAACTGAACAGAGAGGTATAGCCACAAGCCAGGGAAGCCAGCACCCACCAGAAACTGGAGGAAGCAAACAGCAGATTCTCCCACAGACCCCGGGGAGAGCGGCACTGCCTTCAAAACGGAGAGAAAGAATTCTGTTTAAAGCCACCCATTTAGCTTGTTACAGAAGCCTGGGAAACTAATATAAATCCCTCCTATAATTTCATCTGAAAGGCAAATAATGGCTTTTTTTTTTTTTTTTAGAGACAGAGTTTCACTTTGTCACCCTTGGTAGAGTGTGGTGGCGTCACAGGTCACAGCAACCTCCAGCTCTTGGGCTCAGAAGATTCTCTTGCCTCAGCCTCCCAAGTAGCCGGGACTACAGGCGCCACCACAACACCAGGCTATTTTTCTTTTGGTTGCAGTTTGGCCAGGGTCAGGCTCAAACCTCCACCCTCAGTATATGGGCCTGGTGCCCTACTCACTGAGCCACAGGTGCTACCCCTAAATAATGGCTTTTTTTTTTTTTTTTTTTTGGCCTTTTAGGAATGAAAGCTTTATTGAAAATAATGCATCTGGGGCCAAAATAATGGCTTTTTAACTTGATTTGCTTTACAAGTGTGTTTAAATACCTTTAAAGGATAAAAAGAAAATACTTGCATAAGTATGCTTTCTTTCGTTAAATTATGCTACCACATGGAGAAGTTGGAGAAGAGAAAATATAAAATAATCTGAATGTTTACCAAGGAGTACTAGGTCACCTTATGTGCTAAAATATAAGTATATCCATGATCATTAAGAAGGAACAGGCAGGGCAGCGCCTGTGGCTCAGTGAGTAGAGCGCCGGCTCCATGTACTGAGGGTGGTGGGTTGAAACCTGGCCCCTGACAAACTCCAACAAAAAAAAAATAGCAGGCATTGTGGCGGGCGCCTGCAGTCCCCAGGCTGAGGCAAGAGAACCGCCTAAGTCCAAGAGTTGGAGGTTGCTGTGAGCTGTGATGCTACAGCACTCTACCAAGGGCAACAAAGTGAGACTCTGCCTCTTAAAAAAAAACAAGTATAACATGGCTCTCTGGTTTCACAGCCAGTCACACCACAGGGCGGCAGGCCCAGGACAGAGGCTGAAGAAGCCCTAACCAGTATGAACACTTATAAGGAAATTTCAACTAAGTACAGAGGCTGAATATGAGTTACCCTGACAGTAAAGAGCTCCTGGTGACCTAGTCTCAGGGTGACACTCACATTTTGATGGGTTTTACTTCCAGGCTTTCCATGAGGCTCTCACCCAGAGGATCCAAGAAAAATACCCCTGTGTATAGGACAGCGGGAGAAGAGTAACTACAGGCGTGCATATCTGACACTGTGTAGGCAACAAGGGACGACCGTGAAGGCAGCCCCCAATCCTACAAGATGACAAAGGCGCTAACAGCACGTCTCCCAGGGTGTTACTCGTGTTTGTGGTGATACCGCTGAAGCAGACCCACTGTGCTGTCAGTTGCATGAAAGAACAGCACTGTAACGATGTACAGTACACAGCACTTGGTAAAGACTACCATCACTGGTTTATGTATTTACTCTTATTATATTTTCTAACTGTCATTTTAGAGTGCACTCCTACTTATTAAAAAAAAAAAGTTAAATGTAAATCAGCCTTCGCAGGTCCTTTAGGAGGTATCCAGATGAGGACACCGTCACCATAGATGACAGTTCCACGTGAGTCACTGCTCCTACAGACTCCCCTCCCAGTGGGACGCGAGACAGCAATGCTCATAACCTGGCGCTGTGCAGGCCTAGGCTAATGTGTGTGCTATGTCTTAGTTTTTAACAAAAAAGTTTAAAAATAAAATTAAAAAACAAAAGATTTTGAAAATAGGAAAAAGCCCATAGAATAAGGATATAAAGATCGTTTAGTATAGCTATACAATTTGTGTCTTAAACTAATAATTTTATAAGAGAGTCAAAAAGTTAAAAAAAAAAAAAAAAAACTTAGACGTTCAGATAGGAAAAAAGATATAACAAGCTAAGGTTAATGTATTACAGAATAAAATCTGTTTTAATAGATTTAGTGTAGCTTACGTGTATAATGTTTATAAAATCTACAGAGTGTACAGTGACTCCCTAGGCCTTCACGTTCACCCACCACTCACTCACGGACTCACCCAGAGCAACTCCCAGTCCTGCAAGATGCATTTACTATATATAAGTGCCCATACAGGCATCATATTTGTTTTCTTTCATACCACATTTTTACTATACCTTTTCTATGTTTAGATATGTTAAATAAGCAAACATTTACCACTGTGTTACCGATACCTACAGTATTCAGTACAGTAACATGTGTACAGTTTTGTAACTCAGGAGCAGTAGGCTACACACCATATATTCTAGGTATGTGGGAGTCTATACCTCTAGGATTCCGATCTAGGAGAAATCTCCTATGGACACTCCAATGCATTACTATATTTGGAAATATGCCCAGCTTGTTCATCAGAACAAAGGCCTGTCCTCAAGGGAAAACTACTTTACCAGAGGCTTATCTAACCTGGGCAAAAGGAAAGTAACAAAGCAGAACCAGCTCCATCTAGCTTTCTGTCTCTTGGAGAAATCCCAAACAAACAAAGAAACAAAGAAACGGCTAAGAAACACTTCCAAAGTTCACAGCCTAGGAATGGAGGCTCCTTAAAAGCCTGATACTTTGTAATAAGATGATACAACATTTTCGTTCCCTGACACCTTATCACTAATCAAAAGCACTCTGGTATCCTTAAACTGGTTTACACATGACAGAGCTGCAAGACAGACTCCATTTAAGAACAGTTTCTTAGGGAAATCCAAACACAACAAAGGAAAGTAACACTAACACACACACACACACACACACACACACACACACAAAAACAAGGACTGAACAAGAACAAAACAAAAAGCAGCCCATGGCACGTGCACATGCAGTATAAAAGTAAGGACAGCCCAACTCCTGGCCAGGCTGAAATAAACCTCAAACTAAAGACCTATTTCCCAGAGCTCCTGTTATACAATATTGTAGGATAATATTTAAAAATAAACATATCCTACATCAAGCACACAAAGTGAATTCAGTGTGAGTTTAAAGTGACTTACTTTTCTTCCAGAGGCTTAAGAAATCTGGACCCCCCTGGGTTACTCACAGAGATAGGCT
>CAUYPK010137248.1:0-10836 GCA_963574355.1 Loris lydekkerianus
ATCCACAATTCACCCATTTCAAGTATAGAATGCTAGACTACACATTCAGGGATCATTTGTATAGTTGTTTGTTACTATAGAAGTCTTTCTTAAGGTGTAGAGGAGATTTATAGTGGAAAAAAAGGAATCAAGGAAATAATAGAATAGAAAAAGTGAGCCAATGAGAGAGAGATAACTGTAGAAAGGAAGGATAAAATAAAATAGAGGTAAAGGGAAAGAGGGAGGGAATCAGAGAAAGAGAAAATGAACAAAATTTGAGGCACCACAGCCAATATCTTAGCCCTTTTCCATGCTGGGATGAGGGGAGTTATTGAAGGAGTGTGACCTGAGAATGGACAGAGAAAGTTTCAGACCATGTCTCTATTAAAAAGTGAAAAATAACTTAGGGACTGTGACAGGCATCTGTAGTCCTATCCACATAAGAATCTCAGGCAGGTGGATTGCAAGAATCGTGGTTTGAGGTCGTTATGATTTAGGCTGAGGCTATGAAAGATTAGCCTGGGTGACATACAGAAACCATATCTAAAAAATACCCATAGACACTCCCATGCAACATCAAAGTTAAAAACCAACCAACAAAGATTTTCATCATCTATAAAGATGAGATAATTTTCCTCATAAATGACCTTGATGATTCAAAAAAAGTAGACACACTGAAGACCTGTGAAGCTATGACCAAATTGAGACTCTATCAAGGCATAGTAAATTTGCAAGTTTCTCTCAAAGGAATGTTTTGGGGTATATGCCAAATAGTACCTTGAAATAGGGTACCAAGGGCTGTCCTCACATATCAGTATGTAAGATGATGGCCCCAAATAATGAGGATTTTGAGTTCAAAAAGTGCCATAGCCAAATTGCAAACACACACACACACACACACACACACAAATAGCTGAGTGTTGTGGTGGGCACCCATATTCCCAGTTACTCTAGGAGTTGAAGGTTCATGTAAGCTGTTAGTCGATGGAAGATAAGAGAGTGAAACTCTGTCTCAAGAAAGAAAAAAAAGGATATAGAACATTCAATTTGAGTACTCCATTCAGATTTTTAGCTTTGATGCAGCCTGAGTCAAACTGCTGTAGAAAATTTCAATTTTTGTTAAGCCTAGTGCAGTGAATCTCAACCATCAATAGAATCAATAAGGCACAAATGGGAGATCATTTCTATGTCTGTGGATGGAAGGATGAGAAGTGTCCTGGTTCAAACCCTTGAGGGATACTAGCTGTAGTGAGCAGAAATGGCCTTAATATCTTTGACCAGAAGACTGGATCTCGGGACATACAGGATGAAGTGGCTACATGGTCACCCTGGATGATGTCACAATGGGTGTTTTCATGTGCTACTATATTTATGCTTCACCTTACTCATACTAAAAATGTGTAGTGGCTATCCAGGTTTGTTGTCAGATTAAAATTGCTACAAAGAGCATGGTTCTATTCTCCATGCTCAATTCCTGCTTCTGAAAGTTTGTTTGTATATCCAGCCAAGAGATTCAACAAACCTTTCTTTCCTTCCCACATCATGTGTTTGTAAGCAAATGGAAGAGTATGGTTTATACGTAGTGCTGCCATGGGATGTTACAGACCAAGAACAGAGCCCAAAGATCAGACAGTGATTTCATAGAACTGAGAGGTATGTCATACAATTCTTAGTTCTACTTTTTCTGATGTTATATTTTTTTCTCTAGAACAGGCTAGTTTCAGACACTATGTGTCTCAGTCAATGCCCTCTATCAAAATCCAGTTAGGTATTATGTCCAGTAGTATATTCCATAGCTGCATTATTTTCATGAATATTATGCAATATGTCAGCCTACCTTAACATTTTCAAAAATTATGACCTCTGTGCTAGGTGTGTCCAAAATTTTAGTTTCTTGGCCACCTAGCAACTAGAAAAGTTATTTTGAAACACACCATCAATACACAATCACTAATGAAACCTGATAAGCTAAAAAGAGATGTGTGCATAATCATGGTGACATCTGTCACCAAAGATACAAAAGACACTCCCTAATTAACATGTGTCACATGGGCCGGCAAAATGGACCCTTCTTAAATTCCATTCATGCTTTGGTGGGCCCTTGGGATTCTTTATCTGTACATGGAAGTCTAAGTAGGTTGCTGGTTGAAATACTTGAAGTGACCAGAAAATGTCTACTTAGTATTTTTGACCAGAAGCCTAGATCCCAGAAATTTATAGGATGAGGTCACTACGTGTTCACTGTAGATGACATCACAATTTGGGTTACAATTTTTAAGCTTACCTTATTTCTGGTAATCATGTGTGGTGGATATTTGGGTTTTTCATTTATTTTAAACTGTTACAAAAGTGTAACAGCAAGACACCCTCAGCCTTGATCACCCACTCAGTTTCCATTGAAATACAAAAGGGAGTAAAGCATTGTGAACCTTGCCTTTAGTTCCACCTACTGCAGAGTATAAGTTCCAGCTTCATCCATGTAATCCATGAAAGTGGAAAAGTCTCCATATTTGTTTGTTTGTTTTGTTTTTTTAAGTCTCCATATTTTTTAAGACTGCATCATATTCCATGGTGTACATTTACAATTTATTAATCCATTCATGCATCGATAGGCTCTTAGGCTTCCTCCCTGATGTAGCAAATATGAATTGGGCTACAATAAACAGTAGGTTGCAAATATCTTTGTTACATTAACACTGGGAGTGATTTTTGTTCCTCTGAATATATAAATAATAGAGGAATTAAATAATCGAATGACAGGTTATTTTTAGATCCCTGAGTGATCTTCAAACACCTTTCCAAAAGAAACACATTAGTTCACAGTTTCACGCACAGTGCAGATGTGTTCCTTTTTTTTTTTTTTCTTTTTGTATCCATGCTAACATCTATGGTGTTGGAATATGTGATGTGGAGTCATCTTACTGGAGATATATGATATTTCAAAGTGGTTTTGATATGCATTTATCTGATGATTAAGGATAAAGTGCATTTTTCCATGTGTCTGTAGAATGTGCTTCTCTCATCTTCAGAGAAATTTCTCCTCCATTCCCTTGCCCACACTCTTTTCTTGCTAATAGGTTTTAGTTCTCTGTGGATTTGGTTATTAAACCTTTATTTGAGACATAACCTGAAAACATCTTCTCCCATTCTTCGGGCTGAAGTTTGCTTTTGCTATATTATCAGCTGTGCAGAAGCTTCTTAGTTTCATCAGATCCCAGCAATGTATTTTTGTTGTTGATGCTATTGCCCAGGCGGGCCTTCTCATAAAGTATTCGCCCAGGCCAATTTCCTCAAATGTATTCCATGCAATTAATTGTAGTATTTTTTATAGTTTCATGTCTTAAGTTTAAATTTTTAATCAAGAGACATTCTTTTTTAATTAATATTTTGAATGTATGGGTCCAGTTTTAATCTTTTACAGGTCACAAGCCAGCTTACCCCCAGCACCATTTTTGAAATAAAAACTTTTTTCCACTGAATATTTCTAATTGGCTTATTGAATTTCAAATAATGGTAAGTAGCTGAATTCATTTCTTGTTTCTCTATTCTATTCCATACATCTATCTCTGCTTTTGTGCCAGTGACATGCTGTTTTGATCAATTTTGATTTGTAATATAGTCTGAGGTCTGGTAGTGTGATTCCTCCTGCTTTGTTTTTATTTTAGAGTAATGTCTTGGCTATTAAAGTTTTTTTTTTTATTCAATATAAAATGAAGTGTTTTTTTTTTCAGGTATTTTAAGTATGACAGTGATGCTATATTAGGGATTGCATAAAAATTGTATATTGCATTGGATAGTATGAACATTTAAACAATGGTAATTTTTCCTAGCTATGACCATGGTATGTTTTTCCATTTCTTAACATCTTCAGCTATTTCTTATCTTAACGTTTCATAGTTCTCTTGATAAAGCTCTTTCACGTCCTTTCTTAGGTAAACTCCAAAATATTTTATCTTCTTTCACAGTAATGTGAAAGAAATAGAGTCTTTGACTTTATTTTCAGCTTGATTTTTGTTGATGTATATAAAGGCTACAGATGAGTGAGTATTGATTTTGTAACCTGAGATGCTGCTGTATTTCTGGATCACTTCTAAGAGTTTTGTAGTTGAATCCCTGGGTTGTTCCAGATATACAATCATAGCTTCTGTGAAAAGTGCAGGTTTCATCTCCTTTGACCCTATATGTATACTTTGATTGCTTTTTTATGAAAGATTGTTATGGCTAATATGTCCCTTACAATGTTAAAAACCAGTGGAATCAATTGGCCTTGACTTGCTCCTGATCTGAGTGTAAACGATTTAAAATTAACTCCATTCTATATTATTTTGGCAGTGGGTTTGCTGTGGATGACCGCTATCATTTTAAGAAATAATAGTTCTGTGCATATTTTTTTTGCCTTGTTTATTTTTTTTCATTTATTTATTTATTTATTTATTTATTTATTTATTTATTTATTTTAGAGGCAGAGTATTATTTTATAACATTTAGTAGAGTGTCCTGGCGTCATATAACTCACAACAACCTTCAACTCCTAGACTTAGGTTATTCTTTTGCCTCAGCCTCACAAGTAGCTGAGACTATAGTCATCTGCCACAGTGACCAGCTATTTTTGTTGTTGTTGTTATAATTTGCCACGCACAGTGTTTTAATCACTCATGATTGGTTTATGTGGCAGGGCATTGCCCACTAAGCCACAAGCTCCAACCTTTCCTTAGTTTTTTATTGAAGAATTCATCCAACACTCCCAGTGAATGGTTAAAATCTCCATCTATTATGGTTCTGGAGGAAATAATGTTGCCCATCTCAGAGTCTTTCTTACAAATTGAGTCACATTTTGATTGTCTGGATAAACATTAATATTTAAAATCTCATCATGTTTAGTGTTATCCTTTACAAGTATGAACAACCCACCCTTGTCTTTTCTTACTTTTGTTGGTTTAAAGATTTTTTATCTGCGAATAAAATCACAACACCTACTTTTTTTATGATTGCCATTTGCCTGAATTATATATGACTTTCCCTTCACCCTATGACTTTATGTATCTTTAAAGGGAAGATGAGATCCTTATACTCACCAGATATCTGGCCTGAATTTTTATATCCAGCCAGGCAACCTGTGCCTCTTCAGAGAACAATTTAAACCATTCAGATTAATTGAGAATAATGTCAAGTCTGTTACTGTTTTGGGTATTTATTTTTTTGCAATTCTAGTAGACAATTTTAATCCTTTTAGCACTGCAGAATGTAGAATTTGATCAAAACTTTCTGAGCGAGTTTACTTTGGTGGTAGAAGATTCTGCTGGTCATTATGGAGAATAGGTCTGGGAATATCCTAAAGTGCTGGTTTACTTATGGCAAATTTATTAAACTTGTGAATTCCTTTAAAGTATCTAATTTCTCATTATAAATGAAACTCAGTTTAGCTGGATACAGGATCCTGTGTTGAAATTTATTTATTTATTTTATTTTAAGAGGTTAAAGCTCAGCAGAAAGGAATAGTCATTCTAATATTCTTTCACTTTTAGGTTATGCTTTATTTTTATATCTGGTTGCTTGCACAATTTTCTCTTCCATATTAACTTTGGCAAAGTTGATTACAATGTTTCTGAGAGATGCTTTATTTGGGTTGAGTCATGCTGAGCCTAGGAAACCGTCTGTTGTCTAAATTTTTGTATCTCATGTCATGTTTGTGAATTCTCCATGATTATCTCTTCTAGTAGAGGATCTGGGCCTTTCAAATCAACCTCTTTGGCTTCAGGAATTCAAATTAGGTGAATATTAGTTTTGTTTAAATTGTCCCAAAGCTCTCATTTTTGTTCTCCACATCTGTACTTTTTTGTGTGTGTTTGGAAGCCTAGCTTTATTGTCAGTGTCAGAGATTCTTTCAGCTGCCTGGTCCATTCTATTACTGAGGGATTCAACTGTATTTCTGAGATTTTTGAGGGATGCAAGTTTTTGCCTCAATGTGTCAAAATCTTTAGTAACTTTGTCTTTTAATTCATTGATTTCTTGAGACAACTTTTGAAGTGCTTCTTGAATTTCTAATACCAACTTTATCTCCATTCTGTTAATCTTATTTGCCATTCAAATTCTGAATTTCATTTCTGACATCTCAGCCATTTATTTATGAAAGGGATTTTCTGGTGTGTCCACCTTGTTGTTCCGTTGAGGAGTTGATCTACTCTGGTGATTCCTGTTGCTAGGGTTTTACCACTGATTCCACCCATTTGGCTAGATGATTATATTTCACCATTTGCCTAGATAAGTGGATAAGGTTAAATGGGATTGGGAACTCCTAGAGTAGTGAATATCCAGTCTTTTGCTCAAGAGCTGGAACTGGTAACTGCAACTTTTACCCTACAGCTTTTCAAAGGATCAGTAGAGGAGTGTGGCCTGAGACACGGGGGACCTACTTGGTATGTTGGGGATAAGTGGCTCTCTTTTGTTTTTATTTGATCTCTATGCAACCTTAGTGAATTAGCAACTCTTGGTTGAAGTCTCACTTGTGGAAAAATGCCAGAAAATAAGATACCCAGCCCTCAGAGGCCACAACTGCAAAATAAAAATCAAACCTTCCCACAACAATACAACCATGGTACAACCTTGGAATAACCTTGGATGGTCCTCAGGTGATTGGCCCATTTCAAGTGTTCCAAATCAATTGTCACAGTCAGAAAGCACATAGTCTCAAGTTGGAGAGTTCAAAAAGTCAATAGCAACTAGATAGAAGACATATGCTTACAGGACTATGAATTTTTCCTGTGCTCTTTGGAGTCAGAAGGGTCCATAAAACAAATTTATAATTTTAGGATATCTAATGCCTTCTTCCCCACCTTGTACCTCTGTCAAACTCAGTCCTTTGTAATGCCCTATGGATGTGAGACAGTTCCCTCAAATTAGCAGATGCTCCAAGGATTTGTGACTGCCTGAGTCATGGGGAAATCTATGTCTCTTCATCCTGGCCACTTCACTCTGCCAGTAGCTGGCAGTGAGAGAGGAAGCCTGATAACCTTGTCTGCTTAATGGAATCTGGGGGGTTTCATTCAGTTCCAACTCCTCCCCAGATTTATGTTTTTTCTACCTATGTTTTTGCAGATTTGATGTTTCTGTTCCAGGAATATTCACCTGTTAGCCAGGCACTATTTGAGTTCAAAGAAACTGTGACTCACCCTTCCCCGTGTTGTGTCACTGCACCAATCCTCACAGTGCTGGCTTCTCATGCTCTGGTGCATTCTGTGTTTTGGCAGGCACAGTTATACCTCACAAATGACACTTATATTTTACTACTCCCATGGCTGATGCTTTTCCCACACTTGCTTTTGTCCTTATTATGCTCCCCCTGAGAGCTGCTGGCATTTTGGGCTCAGAAAAGCAGCAATTCTGAGTCAGCTCCATTTTGAGAGCATGCCCCCTCTACTCACATCAATTCTATTCTCTGTTCTTGCCACACCCATGTTGGGCACATACCACCTCTGGCTTACCCATTGCTCATGAGGCCTGCATTTTCATTATAGATCTTTTCTGCCAGTGTCTGTCACTGGCATAGAGGCCCAGCTTTCTCTGGTTTCTAAGAGATATGTAAGTGTATCTTCAAAATATACTCAGATTTGTGACTCCTATTTTTCCCACCAGTGCTGCTATTGAAATGTACTATGGGGAACCACTTTTGCCTCTTTCTTTTGGCTCCCTCTTTCCACAGTCCCCACTTGACATCCATGCCATAGAACCAGCACAGATCCTGAACATCCCAAGCCCCATCCACACCTCTCGAAAAAATTTCTCAAGAACCTGGACTCCACAGGAGACAGTCTTTCAGAAATTGGTCTCAGAGTGGAGGGGATTGGTGGATATTTAGAATTGTGGGTACAGTCAATGTTTTAGTTCATAAAACAGTTTTATGCCTGGACAGTTGTGTGTCCTCTCTGGGGAAAAAGTTCTGTTTTTTAAAGGTTTTGTCTCTTGGATAAAATAGGAAGAAATCTTAACTCTGCTTACTTGATTTTATAAAGTATACTGGAAGTCTATCTCATAGAAGAGGAGACTCCTATCCACTTGGCAATGGATTTTGAAGTCAGTGTTTATTTCCTTGGTGTCACAGCACACCTTAGCATGGGAGATGTGTTCCCTTTAACCTCCTCTCTTGTCTCAGCTCCAAACCATCAGCTAACTTGTTTAACTTCTGTCCTTTAACTTTCCTTCTAGATGGAAGTGTCTGTGGAAAGCTGGCTCCAGGCAGCCATTTTCTCTTATCATAAGGATTTTAAGGTTCAATCCTATTGTAAAGTAAATTTGCACTTCATTCCTTTGATTGTCCAAAAATATTCCATCTTATGAATATAGCATGTTATATGTATACAATCATCTGTAAATCTCATTACTAGTCCTGAAGATGTTACCTTCTCATCTAAGATATTTATAAGTTTTTATGAATAAGATATGTTGCTTCTATCAAAATCTTTTTGTGTGTCTGTTTAGGTCACCATGTGTTAATCTTATTGATGCCATTAATTTAGTGTGTTCTATTAGTAGATTTAACAATATTAAGATAGACTAGCAAGATTGTTAATAAATTCCATTAGGGACACATGTATAAAATTTTGTGTATGCTACTAGACTTTTCATTCAACTATACAATATATTTCTTGTAGATTTGATGGCACGTTTCCCCCTTTGTCCCAGGAAAATACATTGGTTTATTGGTTCCTGTGACTCAGTGGGTAGGGAGATAGCCCCATTTACCAAGGATGGTGGGTTCAAATCCAGCCTCAGCAAAACTGCAACAGGAATATAGCAAAGTGTTTTGGAAGACACCTGTAGTCTTAGCTCCTTGAGAGTCTGAATCAAGAGTATCTACAAAGCTCATGAGTTGTAACTTTTTGTAAGCTGTGTCATGCCATGGCATGTAAATGAATGTGATACAATGAGACTGTGTCTCTACAAAAAAAAAAAAAAAAAAAAATTATACCAGCATAGATCAAGGAAATTCAAGGTACTAGACTAAAGTGATATACCAGCCTTCATCATTCTTAGTAGCAAATAGTACAGGCCCATTTTAACACTGCTGGGGAAATTTTGTGCTTATTTCTTGGACAAGTTTGGTCTCAGTATCTACTTGGTGTTGTCTGAAGCCCCTTAGCTAACTGAACTTTCTTCCTTGGCCTCTGAAATTGCCTGAATAATAGGTGTGAACTATGGAGCTAATCTATGCTTATGTTTTGATCAAAATTTTTTATATATTTTCCTAAAAAATAACAGCCCATTAATTAAAAAACAAATATTCTATAGAGATGTAATTCAGACAAGACAAAAATCACCCATTTTTAAGTACAGACTTCAAAACTACACATTAAGGAATCACTTGTACAGATTCATTGTTACTACAGATGTTTCCCTTAATTTGTAAAAGAGAGAGATAAAGAAAAGAAAGTGAATGAATGAGATTCACTTTCAGATAGTAAGTGAATGAATTAAAGCAATGGAAAGCATGGACAGAGCAAGCAGATGATTGAAAGAGATTTGTAGGAAGGAAGGAATGATAAGGTGAAGGAAGGGCCAAGGGAGAGAGGGAGTTAAACAAAGAAAGAGAAAAATGACAAATGTTGCAGCTCACATCTATAATCCTACATCATGGTACATCATCCAGGGTGACAATTTGAGGCTCTGTCTAAAAAAAAAAAGAGAGAGAGAGAAAAGAAAAGAAATAGTGTCCTACTTAAGGTATTTCATGCAGTTTTGTAATTTGTAATTCAGCTTGATTCAAAGTGCTGTCCAAGATCTCAATTGTAGTCTCATCCTAGTGCCCGGGATCTCAACTGTAAATAGAATCAATGAGGCACAAATAAGAGATCACATTTCTATCTGTGGATGAAGGGCTAAGTAGTGTCCTGGTTCAAATATTTGAGGGACACCAGCTGAAGTGAGAAGAAAAGGCCACTTAGTATCTTTGACCAGATGCCTGTATCATAGGATAATAAAGGATGAAGTCAGAAATGGTCACTGTGGATGACATCACAATGGATGTTGCTATTGGTTACAATTTTATACTTTTCCAGCTTAAACTTATTTCCGCTAAGTTGTGTAGTGGTTCTCTAGGTATCTTATGTGGTGTAAAAATTTACAATATAGTGAGGTTCAATTATCTGCACTCAATTCCTGCTTCCTAAGGTTTCTTTGTGTCAGTGTCCAAGGGATTCAACAACCCTTCCTTTCCTTTTCAATTAATGGATTTCTGAGCAAATGAAAGGGCGTGATTTACAGATAGCGCTGCCCTGCAATGTTGTAGAGCATGAACCTGAGCCCAAAGATCAGACACTGATTTCTCAGACCTGACAGGTACATCACATAGTTCTCAGTTTTACTTTTTGTAAGATGTTAATTCTTTCACAAGAATAGGCTTGTTTCAGATGGTTGCTGTCTCAGTCAACCTCCACTATTGAAATATAGTTAGGTAATGTGTCCAGTAGAATACTCCATATGTGCAGTTATTTGTGAGGATCAAGGTGAATATGCTATATTGTAAGTTCAAACATTCCTGACCTGACTGCCAGATGTGCCCAAACATTAGGCTTCTTGACTGTCGGTGTCGCTACGACACTGACCAGCAGGAACGAGGACACCGGATGAGCGCTGGGAGATGCTTTGTTTGTGTACAGCTCGGGGTTCCAGTCATCAGCATTTTTCTCCCTTCTACTCTTTTCCTCTTCTACCACCACCTTATATAGCTTAGCTGAGCCAATCACTAAACAGTATGGCCTTGCTGAGCCAATCACTAAACAGTATGGCCTCGCTGAGCCAATCACTAAACAGTACACGTGTACAGAGCATGTAAGCCTCCTTTGCAAGCAATGGGCCATGAGC
>CAUYPK010137249.1:0-38811 GCA_963574355.1 Loris lydekkerianus
GAATGGACTAGCAAATTGTGGTACATGTATACCATGGAATACTATGCAGCCTTAAAGAAGATGGAGACTTTACCTCTTTCATGTTTACATGGATGGAGCTGGAACATATTCTCCTTAGCAAAGTATCCCAGGAATGGAAGAAAAAGCATCCAATGTACTCAGCCCTACTATGAAGCTAAAGTATAGCTTTCACGTGAAGGCTATAACCCAACTATACCACAAGAGTATGGGGAAAGGACCAAGGAAGGGGAAGGGAGGGGGGAGGTTTGGGTGGAGGGAGGGTGATGGGTTAGGCCACATCTACGGTGCATATTTTTATCTATAATAAAAAAAAAAAAAAGAAAAGAACTATGTGGGTGTTGTGGTGGGCACCTGTAGTCCCAGCTACTTGGGAGGCTGAGGCAAGATGATAATGCCACAACACTCTACCCAGGATGACAGAGTGAGAATCTGCCCCCCATACAAAAAAAAAAAAAAAAAGAGAGAGAGAGAGAGAGAGAGAGAAAGCAAGAAAGAAAAAGAAAAAAATTGAATCTGAGAAACTGAGGGGAGGAGAATGAACAATCTGAAAACACTAAGTGTCCCTAGTGTGGAAGGCCAGCAAGAGATAGAGATGGCAGATAAGTAGCCACTTTTAAGCCACCTGAGTGGAAGGTGAGAAACCAGGACAAGGTATATCGTGTCAGAGGCAGGAAAAAAGATCCTCACTCCCTAATGGGACTTAAACCAAGCACATCTAGTGGGTGAGTCTAACAGGGTAGGGGCGGAGCCCCGCCTGTTACCTGGTTACACTGCTTATACCAGAATGATAATTCAGACACCAGAAAAGTAATTAGATCAGCAAAATCAAAGTCCCTTCGACCACTCAAGACACCATTCTTTTACAAATACCTGAAAACATTTACCTTTTCTTCAGATGAACTTGAGTCATAACACTGTGTGTGCACACTCCGTCAGTTAGAGTTTGTATTACAGTGATATAATTGACGTAATTTCACTAAGTCAAACCATGAGCAAAAAAAAAAAGGTTAGAACTAAAGAGTAGTATATTGAGAATATACTAAGGTTTTACACATGGGCAAACGCAGGTGGCTTCATTGTTATTTGGTACTTAGAAACCATTGTGAGATGTGTTTCATTAAGTAACTTATTATATTTTTAATTAGCATCAATGGGGAAATTATATTGCTCCAAGTGCCAGAACCAACCCTTGGAAATCCGTCCCAAAGAGGAAGCCAGGTGTTCAGCAGGCAAATGGAACGCATGTCAGGACTCACCAGCTTCTCTTCTCCCAAAAGAAACAAGAAATGTCGGTAGGTTGACGAGAGCTCCATTCTTCTGCCCTTCATAGTCAGCCCCAAATACAACCTGGACTGAAGCTTTGAAAGGTAATGGAGGTGGTATAATTGCTTGTTCTTAGGAAATCAGGAAACACGGCTTATTTGATTTATGTCTGCAGTCATGGTAACGAGTTCAGATGAGGTCACGTCTGTCTACACAACGGATGTCCACTGGATCACTGACCATCAGCACAGTTGATGAAAACTTTGATTTTCACATGTCCACCATTGAGGATCTGAAACCCTTGAGAATGAATGTGCTTTGGGGGCAGGGAAAGCAATCTAGGATTTTCTAGTTTCTGTATGTCATCCCCAAATCAAACTCAGTAATCCAGAAAATATCTAAATATCCACTCTGAGGATGCAAAATAAAAACCATAAATAGTCACCTATCAGAGCAGGTCTGGCCCCCAAATGAATTATGAAATCACTGGCATATTTTCCATTGTTTTTTGACTTTTGTATTGTGAATTAGGGTCACCAGATATATACACACCCCATTCTATGGTAACCTGCCCTAAGACGGCACACAGAACAGAGACAAAGGCTTTTCCTTTCACAGACTGTTTGATGCTTATCGATGTCATTGCAACTTGGCCCTGAAAATCCATGCGTGCTATATCGGATCAATTATGGCTATGATCTGTCAGACAAAAAGGACCTTCCCTAATCATGCTATAGATACACCCCAAAGTGGGAGGTCTGCATGAGTCCCAGAAAAGAATGTAGAATCATTGATTCTGAACCTTGAGTTCATTCTATCAAAGAACCTTTTTATTTTTGTGTGACAAATTCTCACTCTGTTGCCCCAGGCAAGATTGTCATGGCATCCTCATAGCTCACAGAAACTTCAAATTCTTGGGACCCCCTGAATAGCTAGGACTATAGGCACTTACTACAACACCCAGCTAATTTTTTTCTTTTTAGTAAAGACGGAGTCTCACTCTTGCACAGGCTGGTCCTGAAATCCTGAGCTCAAGCATGCCACCTGTCTGGGCTCCCAGAGTGCTAGGAGTATAGGTGTGAGCCCACACGTTGTCAGTCCTCATCAAGGGATCTTTTTTTTTTTTTTTTTTGAGACAGAGTCTCATTATGTCACCCTCAGTAGAGTGCTGTCGCATCACAGCTCACAGCAACCTCAAACTCATGGGCTTAAGCGATTCTCTTGCCTCCGCCTCCCAGTAGCTGAGACTATAGGTACCTACCACAATGCCTGTCTATTTTTTTGTTACAGTTATAGTTGTTTAGCTGGCTTGGGCCAGGTTTGAACCTGCCACCCTCAGTGTATGTGGTTGGTGATATAACCACTGTGCTACAGGCGCAGAGCCACTTATCAAAGGATCTTCCTCCTCTTCTTTTTTTTTTTTAAGAGACAGAGTCTCATTTTGTCACCCTAGGTAGCATTTCCTGGCGTCACAGCTCACAGCAACCTCCAGGTTTTGGGCTTAAGCGATTCTCTTGCCTCAGCCTCCTGAGTAGCTGGGACTACAGGCACCTGCCACAACACCCGGCTATTTTTTTGTTGCAGTTTGGCAGGGGCTGGGCTGGAACCAGCCACCCTAGGTATAGGGGGCCGGCGCCCCACTCACTAAGCCACAGGCACTGCCCTTATCAAAGGATCTTAAACACAGTGGCGACTTACTCAAATTGTCCGACCTTGTACACTAAACTGTCGTGATTACTAATCCTGTTCACTTAATGGGATTATGTTAATCTGTCTGGATTTGTCCCTTTTTGTTCTTGGCACAGTGAAACTTGTAACTTGGTACAATGACAGGCAGAATTGCTATCCTAGGCCACCATCCACAACACACCCAGAACACTTGCTAGGTACTTGACACCCAGAACACTTGCTACTTTACCACAGAAGCCATTGGAATGCCTTTCCCAATAATCTCAAAAAAGAAGCCCCAAAGTCCTCAGCTTCACCAAGTCTATGATTCAATACCCATTTATGGATAAAGGCTGTGTCAGGGGACAGAAGCAAAATATGCACTTCCCCTGGGCTGCTCAGAAGCCGGCTGGCGTTCCCGAGGATATTAGAACCACTTGACCTTCAGGCAGAAATTTTCACTTCTCTGTAGGGGAAGCTGGTAATCAGAGCAATTTCATAAGGGAGGCATCTATCTAGGGCTGAACTTGCTTCACTGGTAATTTCAGCGGTATTCAAGTAAATCCTTCAAAGTAAAATCCCCCCTCTCTTTTTTTAAAAGATCGGCTGAAATATGAATATGACTTTTATTGAAGTATTTATTTTATAAGAGCAGTCTTAGGGTCCCAGTAAAATTGAGAGGAAGGTACAGAGATTCCCCATATATCCTACTGAGCCCCCAAATATCCATATTATCTTCATTATCAACATTCCTCACCAGACTGGTAAATTTGTTACACGTGATGGACCAATGCTGACATCTCATCATCAGGCAAGTCTCTAGGCCTTAGTAGGTTTGCACAAACGGGGAATAACATGTCACCCACCATTATGTTAATGGTATTATATGAGGTATTTTCCCTGCACTGAAAGTCTTCTGTTCTCTACCTGTTCATCATCCTCTCCCTTCTTATTTACCCAACCTCTAATCTTTTCCCTGTCTCCAAAGTTTTGCCTTTTCCAGAAAGTCCTATCATTGTGATCATTCAGAGTGTAGATTTTTCAGATTGGGTTCTTTTATGTGGCAATATGCATTTCAGATTCCTCCATGCCTTTTCTTGATTTGACAGCTTATTTCATTTCCATGTTGAATCATATCCCATTGTCCAGATGTGCCATAGTTTATTTAACCGTTCACCGATTGAAGGACATGTTGGTTGCTGAGAAGATAACCAACATTTTGATCTTGATTCTTCCTACGATACACAGCTGGAAACCAGTGACTATGCCAACTTTTCCAGGAGATGGGGGTGTTAGAACAAAGAGATGCTAATGCATTTTACAGGGGAAAAAAATCTGCACATTCCCAGACAGAACCAGAACGAAAGAATTCTTGGAATCCATTATTATTCACATACCCTAAACATGGGAATATGAGGAATTAGAGGCTGAAGCAGGTGGATTTCCTGAGCTCACAAGTTTGAGACCAGCCTGAGCCACAGTGAGACCTTGTCTGTAAAAATAGCTGAGTGTTGTGGTGGGGGCCTCTAGTCCCAGCAATTAGGGACCCTGAGGCAAGAGATTCCCTTAAACCCAACAGTTTGAGGTTGCTGTAAGCTCTGACACCACAGGCACTCTAAAGAGGGCAACAAAGTGAGACTCTGTCTCAAAAAAAAAAAAAAAATGTGAGTTTATTTTTTCTCATTTTTTTACTCATGAAGACATGAGTTCACTGATTTTAGGAGAATAAATGATGACTGTGAATGCAACTCAGAGACTCTGAAGACTCATAAGAATAATAAAACACTAATATAGTCCTGTTTGGAGGTGGAGGGCAGTAGGAGAGGGGAGGATGTATGGCAGAAGGGAGGATAGGAGGCAGGATCTCGCCTAATATGCACCTTGTCAGGGTATATGACACTCCCCCCTGTGTGAGGGGCTCTTCTAGAAATGGAACTTTACCCTGGAAGTGAGAACAATGTAACCCAAGTTCATATACTTTGACCCAAGTTCAACCACAGCTAAAAGAGTTCATCTCACTTGCTGCTTGCACTGGGCACCTCTGGGACACAAGCCTTATTTCAGCCACCCGTGGACTAAGAGGGATTGAAAGATCCTCGAGTAAAGGGACACTCCATTTTTGCCCAGGAAAGGTGGCCTTGAGATGCATACCAGAAGGGTTATCAGACAACCTCCCCTGGTCCAACAGCCAAGACAGTCTCATTTCTCATCTCTTTCCTGCTTCATGATATCAGATCCTCATCCCTGCTCTAGGCATATCATTTGCAGTGACCCCGTACAAATGTTTTCTCTAAACCTCTGCTTTCAGGAAGATCTAGACTTGAAAAAAAAAAAAAAAAATCCATGGTAAGTCAGAATGTTCAGACTTTATTTCCATCAAAGTAAAGAGTCAAAATAGATTGGATTTTGAAGGCACTCACCCAACTCTAATGTTGATGACAATTTCAAGGCAAACCACTGCCACCTTCTAGCCGAAACTCACTCTCCAGAGGGCGTAAGTTTACTTTTGAGGGTGGGGAAGACTTCCACAATAACGTGAGCTTTCTTTTTTCCTTTGTATGTTTTTAATACCATGATTGCGAGTGCACACGTGCAAAGAAATATCAGAAGAAACACAATGTTTAGTTGGAGACATCATTTCCCATCCAAGGCAAGGAGCTGACTGCAGAATTTTGCATGTAGATCTCTTCATTACTTGGCCAATCCCTTCTCATCACTCAGTTTTGGATTAAATTGTGCTTTCCCTCCAGGCTGCCTCCCAAGATCAGATCAGATGTTCCTGCCAGCTGCTCCCAAGCATATCACTGTTTTAAGCAGCATGAGATTAGCTTCATTTTAAACTCATCCTTATTTAATCTTCCCTATTACTCTATGTATCACATTCGGGATTTGACAAACCTTCGGAAGCTGAGTAACCCCTGGATGTAATATAAATGTAGCACGAGGTATCCAAGTTCTTGAGAAATGAACTTGTCTGGAGATTGAAGACTCACTCAATTTTTATCATTGCACACAACATGAGCAGGTTTTGCTGCAGAAGTACATCAACTAATCTTAATGTGCAAAAGAATTAAATAGTTGATTCCTTTATCATGAAAAGTAGAAGAATTTTCTGATCTCTAACTTTCTAGTTTATCAATCAAAAAAGGTATAACACCAAAGCTCTATAGCAGCGATCTTACAAACCCAGATGTTGAACAGCAGCAAGCATCAGACGTACAAAGTTTAAACACCTGCATTTTGAGTTTATTCTGTGAGCAGGCTAGGTGAAAACCCCAAAACAAAAACGAACAAAAACAAAGAAGGTGCAAATAGCATAGCTGAATCTACTGCACATTTGTCTTTTAAAACCGTTGGTGTGTGACTGTAAACCTTTTTCCAAATCCATTGGCACCAGGTCTCCTAATGACAGTATTTACGCCTGAAAGAGAGGGTTTCAGACATAAGGCAGGTTAGTAGCTACAAATTTCAGCATCACCCAGTTGGTAAATGTGCCTTGGGGCTGACTAGCCAAGCAGCACAAAAACACTTTTCTGACACATAAAGGGAAAATGACTGGGCTTCACTCAGTCAAATGCAAGGCTGTGGTTCTCCATAATCTTTCTCCCTTCTCTCTCCTGCCAAGCCACATGGAAGGGCGCAGCCTTGAGGAAGAGACTGAAAGCCTTTATGGAATTAGAGTAATATCTCTATTAGCAAACAAATGTGTTCCAGAAATGTGCAGTACAGTCAGAAGCTTTGCGTACAGCTACAGAGCAAATCTGAGGGGTTGGGTAGCCGACTACAGTGGGAACCTACAAGTCAGGTTCCCACAGTCCACCGCACTGTAAGGGATTTTCCAAGGCTCTTTCCTTAAGCCATGCTCCCTCAGCCTTCACATCCCCTACATAAGCGGCCCCCAGCCATAGACAGTGAGACTCCACAAGGAAGGACACTTCTGACCCTGCTATCTGAAGTGACAGGTGCATCCCTCAATGCTGATGATGAAGGGACTTGTGTGTCGGAGCCCTGGGATCAACTGACCAGGAAGGTACCCAGCAGACTAGTGTTTCCTAACATGCTTCTCTACTACTAGGCATCCTTCATCCCAGAAACACATTTAATTATAAAATATACGAGTCATGAAAGAGGTGTAGAAAGTTTAATCTCCAAATCTCGGGTTCTACAGAGGCAGAAATAATTAGAAGCAAAAGTATCACGCAAGCAGCACATTTGGATGACAGGCAAAAGTCCTGGGGAAAAAAAAAAAAAAAAATTCAGTTGTCCTTGGAGGTGCTTGTAATGTCCGCCCAAGAGAATCGGGTTCTGTGTACGTTGGAGAGTCAATGCTACTGAGTTTTTGAGTGTCCCTCCTTTGACTGACTTTTTGAATGAAAGGACTTTGAAGGGATTAGAAATAGAAATGGAGGCCCTGCTAACGAATGCTTAGCTCTGACCCTTCACATTTCCTACTCCTGAGTCTGCGCAGTGGGACACACAAGGTGTGCATCAGAAGTGACAGGTGCATCCTTGAGTGCCAAACCCCACAGGTGGTGCCAGCCGTGGGCGTGAAAGGTAAATATCTGCTCCAACGGGCAATGCAAAGCAAGTCAGCAGAAGGATGAGAGTTAAGTCCCTAAAAAGATAGTGACGCAAGTCAAGGGGCCATTAAAACCATATACAGTGTTATCGATTCTCTTAAGTAGTTTAACTTCAGGAAAAGTAAAAATACGTTAAAGAGATTTCACAGATGAGCTCGAGTCCAGAACACCCCTAAGCCAATGTATCCTGCCACGGTCTGAATGACAGTGCGGCCTTGAAATTGAAAGGTGGGATTCTAACACATGGTGTGAGAATATCAAGGCCTGGAGCTTCTGAGGAACTGATTAAGTCATTGACGGTTCTGTAAATGGGATTAGTCCCCTTATAAAAGATGTGGAAAGGATGGGGCAGCGCCTGTGGCTCAGAGAGGTAGGGTGCGGGCCCCATATGCCAGAGGTGGTGGGCTCAAACCCAGCCTGGGCCAAAAACTGCAGAAACAAGAAAGAAAGAAAAGAAAGAAAGAAAGAAAGAGAGAGAGAGAGAGAGAGAGAGAGAGAAAGAAAGAAAGAAAACGTGGAAAGTAGCTGCTTTGTCCAGCTTACCACATAAGAATACAGCATGAAGACACATCTATAGCAAACAGGCCGTCACCAGACATAGCTAAATTGAGAGACAGTCTCCAAAATCCCTGGTTAGTCCTCCTCAAAGCTGTCAAGGTCATAAAGACAAGGGAACAATGAGCAATTTTCACAGCCAGGGGGCCCCCAGGAGGCAAATAAACATAATGCAGGACCCTGGTTGGGATAGAAAAATAACAAAAGGTAAAAACCAAGAACGGGTGGGCTTTTGTCAACAAATTGGTTTGTTAATTGTATGGGATGTACAATAGTGATGTAAGATAATAATAATAGAGGAACTTGGGGCAGGGTATGTGGAAACTCACTCCACAGGCTCCATCACTTTTCTAGAACTCAAAACTTTACTTTTAAAAACTATTGTAGAGAAGAGTAATTCATATATATACTTGATTTTTAACTCAGATACGTTAGTAAAAAAGGAAATATAAAGGTTCGACGCCTGCAGCACAGTGGTTATGGCACCAGCCAAATACACAGAGGCAGGAGGGTTGAAACCCGGCCTGGGCAGCTAAACAACAATGAAAACTACAACAACAACAAAAAAAAAAATTCCGGTTTTGTACCAGGCGCCTGTAGTCCCAGCTCCTTGGGAAGCTGAGGCAAGAGAATCGTTTAAGCCCAAGAGTTAGAGGTTGCTGTGAGCTGTGACACCATATCACTCTACAGAGGGTGACATTGTGAGACTCTGTCTCCAAAAAGAAGGAAATGTAAAAATACAAACCAGTGACAAAGATATTTTTAAAGGACATTCATAGTTCAAGTGTTTACACGTACTTGGTATGTTGCAGAAAGACAAGAAGTTACAAGAATTTACAACTTTACATCTGAAATCCCGAAACTAAAAAAATGACCCAGAATTACAGCATCCTCAGGGTCCCTGCCAATGTCCTGGCTTTGACTGGATACTAAGAGTTAATCCACTTAACACATGAATAACAGGTGGAATTACGGATGGAATTCTACATCCATATCACAGTGACAGTAGATTTCTGTGGAATGAGATTTACCTCTAGAAAACCAATGTATTTTAAAGTTTGTCCACATTTTCCTTCTCACTGCCTCTTCTACTTCATAACATAATCATGGGTGGATCTTCAGATACAACCAAGGGATTCTGGCAAAAAAGCATGTAGGAAGGACCAGTCTTAGTACAGTATTAGCCACGTGATTTGTTGAATTTATTTTATTTATGGCATTTATTGAGGTAAATTCTAATATTGGGCTCTTTTTTTCTGTTTGTTTGTTTTGAGACAGAGTCTCCCTATGTCACCCTCGGCAAAGTGCCATGGCATCATAGGTCACAACAACCTCAAACTCTTGAGCTCAAGCCATCCTGCTGCCTCAGTCTTTGGAGTAGCTGGGACTACGGGTGAGCAGTGAGAGTTTCTATTTTTAGTACAGTTAGGGTCTCAGTCTTGCTCAGGCTAGTCTCAAACTCCTGAGCTCAAGCAATCCTCCCACCTCAGCCTCCCAGAATGCTGGTATCACAGGTGTCCACCACTGTGCCTGGGTTGAGCTTGTTTTCAATAATATAAAACAAAAGTCCTACTTCTTATGAAAGGCTTCCATTTGGATCATCGTGATGTGCCCTTAGAAGCCACATCCTGCCATTTTCCTTGGCATATGCATTCAGCGTTTTAACTTGAAGCTCCAATTTAGTGGAAAGTTCTTTTTTTTGAGACAGAGTCTTACTCAGTCGCCCTTGGTAGAGTGTGGTGGCGTCATAGCTCACAGCAACCTCAAACGGTTGGTCTTCAGTGATTGATTCTCTTGCCTTCACCTCCCAAGTAGCCAAGACTTCAGGCACCCGCCACAATGCCCGGCTATTTTTTAGAGAAAAGTTCTTAACAAAAACCAGTGTCTGCAAAGTCAGGGTCTTGTCCTAATAGCAGCAAACACACACACACACACAAACATACACATGTGCAGGTGCACACATCTATAACGCGGCATGGTCTGGAATGAGTACTTTTAGTTTTATCTTAACTATTTGTTTTTTGTCCTTTATTAGTGATCAAAGTCAGGTCAACAAAACAGCAAATCAGAGAAGCATTTTTTCCTTGTTATATCTGATCATCAGAATGCACGCCCTGAGGACAGTTGTTAGTTGTGATGGAGGGTGCAGAGGGCTGCCCTGTGAACTGTTGCATCCTAGGGGAAGCTCAGTAAACCGTCTTGCCAGGCATCTGTACATCTGCCTTCTCACAAACCATCACGGGCATCCCACAAACCACCCAGACCCCGCTGATAAACTGCAACACAGCGGGTTCTATCTTTCATTAACGCCGTAAAAACCATCTCTAGCTGACACACACAGCAGTCACCATGATTCCAGCTGTTGTGTTCTATAATATATTATTATTTTTAAAAATCTAATTTTCTAAAGCGGGTCTTTGCCACTATGTTGTTTCTAAGAAGAGATGATAATAATTTATGGAAAAACGTCTGTGTGTTAGGAGAAAGGTGCCCCTTTCTCGAGCAAATGAGCAAGAAGAGAACCATTTAATAATTCAGCATCCGCTGTGCAATCCTGGAAAGATGGATGTTGGAAGAAACATTTTAAGCAGGCCAGCAATAATTCATAAAAACGCAGAGTGAATGGCAACAATAATTTAGGATACTGATTTTTAGGGGCTAGGAACAGAACACATGAATTTTACAGGAGCACAGCGGCACATGTCAGAACAAAGTCACGCTGTGTCTTAGAGGGACAGGACACCACACGTATCCTTTTTATGAAAAGCGGGAAAAGAAATTTGTGTTGAGTGCATTCATTTCTCTAGCCGTGCTTGCAGGAAACCCCTGCAAACAGGGAGTCAGACAGAGCAGCCCAAGACCGAAGCATCACAGCCTGAGACCAAAGCATCGCAGCTCGAGACCGAAGCATCACAGCCTGAGACCGAAGCATCACACCCATGCAGGAGAAGCCGAAGTTGGCGTGGACGTGCCAAGCAGGAGACGATTGCTTCTTGGCTGAAGTAACTGCGAACAATTCAGAAATAACAACTCTTGGAAAAGTAGAGACTTGGAAGGAGCATTCCAGGAATAGGAACATGTGGAAGCAAAAACACACAGATGGATGTTTCCTGGAGTGTGCGAAGTGTTTTCGGAAGTAGGGAAGTGAAGAGACAGAGGCAGGAGCTGGAGAGGTGTCCTCGCTGCCCCCATATGAAGCACAGTCTGTGCTCTCCGTTCTGTGACTCTCAGAATACACCTGTTCAATAGGCCCAGTGGCTTCCTGCAAGTCTAAGGATGCAGAACAGGGTCCTTCACGGCAGAGCCCCGCGGTTTTCTGCCATGCACGCCTTTTCTCTGTGCATGAAAGTGAAAGGGCTACTATTACCAACGTAATAAAGATGTTAATGAACATTTTGAAATGAAGAGAAACTGAATCAATCCACACCTCTCCTTTCACGGAACCTTCCCAGATGCCAAGAAGCTGTCCAGTTAATGAGTTTCACAGGGAACATGTTTTATTTTTTTCTCTTTTCTGTGTGGGGTGTGTGTGTTTCCCGATTTTTAAAGGGTCTAATAGACTGCCAGGGAATAGACTATATTGTGGTTTGAATTCTTGGTTTGTATTTTTCCATATAAGAGAATCAAACTTTCCTTTGTTACTGGGTGAGGACATTTTCTTGTACAGAACTGAGTCAATACAGCAGCGTAAGGAGGATTAGGAATTGGTCTACACTTCACGTCCTTGAAACCTCACTTTTGGTCACTGTGGCCCAGGGAAGTGGGGTCACTCACGAGCTCTTTTTCCTTCATCAGGATGAAGGAGTCATCAGCCTATGAATCTTCCCTTAAAATAGTCTCAGCATCTGGCCACGTGCTGCTCTTCAGCGCTCTATAAGAAGCCAGAGTCCGGTCTTAAATGCATTCTTGCAAAGGCCACTTCTGTGATCTCCTGAAACATACACACCTCTCTACAGCTCCCTTTCCAGCCAGAACTCAGGGTGATCTGATAAAAATATAAGCCGGAGTTTGCATTCTCAGCTTCAAATTCTATCACAGTCTCTCATCTCTGTCTTGGAAAAGCTAAATCCCTTCCCTTGCTTCATGTGACAGCCCTTCTGACCCTCAACTTTCCTTCCCTGTATCATCTCCACCCAAACTGACCTCCTGGAGAGTTGTTGATCTCCACCCCAGCTGACCTCTTGAGCAGTTCCTGAATGCATCACAGACTATGACTTCAAGACCTTTTGCACATGCAATTCTAACTTCAGGGAAAACACTTGACCCCACCATCTCATTACTAGGCATCAACCCAGAAGGAAAAACAACTATTTTATAATAAGAACATTTGCACTAGATTGTTTATCGCAGCTCAATTTACAGTCTACAAGATAGGGAAACAACCAAAATGCCCACTGACACAGGAATAGATTCATAAACTGCGGCCTATATACAGCATGGAAGACTATTCAGCCACAAGAAAAGATGGAGACTTTACATCTTTTATATTAACCTGAATGGAATTATAACACATTCTTCTTAGTAAAGTATCACGAGAATGGAAAAGCAAACATCTAATGTACTCTATACTAAGATGAAGCTGGAGGTCTACCTAATACAAGCCCACACAAGACAAAAATGCAATTCAATTCAGGTTGGGGGGAGGGGGAGGAGAGAGGGGATGGGTGTGCTCCCAATTCATGGGCACAAGGTAGAGGTACAGAGCACACCTCCTGGGTGTGGGACACAACTACAACACGAATTATACCTAACAAATGCAAACATTGCAACCTAATTCTTTGAACCCTCAAATTAATCTCAAATAATAGAATAGAAAACTCCTCCCTTCCTTCCTGCAGTTCTCCACATGGCCTCAGGGAGCGCTACAGCTAAAATAACAATTGTATAGGACCATCCCAGTCCTTCTACTATATTCTGGATTATTTTCATCCACAGGGTGAATCATGGTCTGAAACCCTTCATATTTTCTTTAAGTGCTTAAAGCTATAAGGGGGGAGATGATGTCCACTGTGGTCTATAATTTTTACCATAATTGTTAGTACCTAGAAAAATGTCTGGATCACAGCAGGTGCTCTATGAATGTTTATTGAGCACATAACTGAATGGATCTGTTTTGGAGTGAAGCTACTCAGAGATATATGTTTCTATGAAGATTGGAATCGTTGTCATACCCAGTTTCTACTTAGATAATTAAACAGATACTTAATAGGTTGATGAGAACATCAAGAGAAATAACGTTTTCTGAGATATCAGTGAGATAAACTGGTGAACACACATAATTCTGAAGATTGAATGTTGATCGCTTAACACGTACAGTTCAAAGCAAGCACATGAGGAAAAGCACAGATATGGACAATATTTGAGGGAAAATGCAATGAAGATCATAAGGTTGAACACCTGTAAGAGGTATGCAGGCAATGGACATGCAGCCTGAAAGTTGGGGGTACAATAGGCAGTGGTGGGAAGTGTGGCCATTGGCAAAGCAAGTACTATGTTTGAAGGGACTATCTGCAGTCAATTGAAGGTCTCATGTGACACATCTTACCTATATCAAGAGATACTGTGAATATAGGTTTCATGCCTTTAAATATAGACACATTTTTAAATTTTGTACCACATTTCAGAGAGAACAAACACTTCTAATGGATTTGGAATGGCCCACGAGTCATGAAGATGTGACGTCTGTCTTATACAGTTAAGGTACCATTATATTTATATCACCCACGGACAGCACCACCATATTTATTACAGTGACTAACAACCCTCTAAGAAATAGCCCAACATGAAGATTAGAGCAACTAATTACCACCCATAAAATAAATAAGCATACCAACTGGTCACTGTGCCATAAAGATGGTACCTAATAAAGTCAAAAAACAAGTCCTACAGTAAAAAGGGGAATCTCTGAACAGGACCAATGACAGACCATCTACCAAATGATGACTACTTACATCAGCACAAATACTGTTTTGGCTATTTCTTTATTCCTAGCATGTAGCATGACGTCTGGGAGGTACTTGGAACTCAAAAAAATTTTTTTTAATTGAATTGAAGAATAGCAACAATAGTATTGGGGATGGACACCCTCCTTGTCAGTCACTCATCTAGTTATGGTTAATACAATTAGTAGCTGTTAAGGAGAACTTAAAAATGGTACATATGTCACGAGTCAAAAGCTGGGTTTGTGGGGGGCGCCTGTGGTTCAAAGGGTAGGGCGCCAGTCCCATATGCCAGAGGTGGCGGGTTCAAACCAGCTCTGGCCAAACACCACACCCACAAAAAAAGAGCTGGGTTTGTAATTCACATGAATGATTTCACAAGTCCTCACTGGAGCTCTGTTGAAGAAGCAGCTATTACGAGGCCTCTTTTACCCATCAGATAACTGAGGTGTTCAGACATTAAAGCACCTGTAGAAAGCCAATTCTTACATGAGCAAAAACCTAAATTCCAACTGTCCTTTCCCTCAGTTATTTCTGTGGGGAAAACTACACCGATTTCCTCATTCTACATGCAGGAGAACTCTAGTGAGCTTGTTAACCAGATTGCGAAGCACCAATCACATTTACACCGATTTCCTCATTCTATGTGCAGGAGAACTCTAGTGAGCTTGTTAACCAGATTGCAAAGCACCGATCACATTATGCAAAGAGAACAGAGTTGGGCACTTGTATAAAAGGAATGCACCAATGGGAGAAAAATGGAAAGGTACCAAAAAAAAAAAAAAGAATGAAAATGAAAACTCCAGAGTTGTGGGCGGTGCCTGTGGCTCAACGGAGTAGGGCACCGACCCTATATACTGGAGGTGGCAGGTTCAAACTCAGCCCCGGCCAAAAAAAAAAAAAAAAAAAAAAAGAAAGAAAGAAAAATCCAGAGCTGTTTTGATTTTATTTGATACAAACCCCAGAAATGTTAAGTTAGAGAGTATAGTTGGCCCTGGGGCGTCTCCTGTAGTATGTAATATCCGCAGCGGGCAGCCTTTAGTCAGTAGTCAAGGTCTTCTATCCTTTGTTACTCCTTGAAAGGGTCATGCATATATTTACATAATCATGTAATCGTAACAATTGTGCGGGCACATCCCAGTTAATCATGTAATTAAATAGGATTTACAGAGAGTGTCATCCAAAACCTTTAAATTAGACAGGGAAATTTCTGCTTAAGGGCTAAGACTCCTAAAAAAGAAAAATTGAAACTTAAAAAATAAAAACCGGCTGAGCGCCTGTAGCACAGAGGTTACGGCGTTAGCCACACACACGGAGGCTGGCAGGTTGGAACCCGGCCCAGGCCAGCTAAACAATGACAACTGCAGCCAAAAAACAGCCAGGCGTTGTGGCTGGCACCTGTAGTCCCAGGTACTTGGGAGGCCGAGGTAAGAGAATTGCTTAAGCCCAAGAGTTTGGGCTGTGGTGCTATGGCACTCTACTGAAAGCTACATAGTGAGACTCAGTGTACAAAAAATAAAAAATTAAAGAAAAAAAACTATAGGCTTACTGGGTTATATAGTCTTAATGGATTGAGGCAGGAGAAATCTTACCATATATCAAAGCCAGTATTTGAACACATAGTATTCTAAAATATTCAAAATGTATTTATTTCTTTTTAGATCATCATATGAATAATTTTCAAGGCACTGTTGTGTCTGTCGTCAGAAGAGCTTCCTGCATGAAATTCATGCCTTTGGGATTTTCATTATGTTATTAAATGAAGGATAAGTTGGAATCCAAAGGTAAAAACACACCCTGTGGTACCTGTGGCCCAGTGGGTAGGGCACTGGCCCCATATACTAACGGTGGCGGGTTCAAACCCGACCCCGGCCAAACTGCAACAAAAAAATAGCCGGGTGTTGTGGTGGGCACCTGTAGTCACAGCTGCTCGGGAGGCTGAGGCAGGAGAATTGCCTAAGCCCAGGAGTTGGAGGTTGCTGTGAGCTGTGACACCACAGCACTCTACTGAGGGCAACAAAGTGAGACTCTGTCTCTAAAAAAACCCGCCCTGACAAGAGATAGACATGTCAGACTCTCAGGCAAAGACAACCATCGGCAATCTTGCAGCGCCAGGATGTTGGCAATTCACTGGCCCACAAGGTCACCGTTACATATGAAGTGGCAGGAGGATGTCGTCAGGGAATCTTCCCACCCTCAGAAGTAATTGCTTTTTGTACTTTCTTTGAAGACATATGGAAAATGGAGGCTTTCTATTTGCAGTGATGTTTCAAAACCACTCCAGTCACAGAGTTTTCCCCGCTCTATTTTCTTAACAAAGCTACCCAAAGTCGTCTCCCTGTTCTCTTCATCAAAGTTTTCCATTTTTTTAAAGTCACCGCACAAACTGAGAAACCCTCTGGCTGTTGAGTTCCGAAGGCACTAAGGAGATTTCACCCCAAAATACGACTCCAAAATATAAAGAATATTTTAAATTAAAGGCCATTTTTGATCAGAAAGCACCAGCCTGTCTATAAAAGCTGATTTAGAATCAGAAAAGGCCACCGGCCTCCTAGTCATATGCTAATAGACCTGGCTACAGGTATTCGGAGCACAATATCTGTCTCTCAATTTACAAATCAATCTGCATCCCTCTATCCTCCCATCCCCACCTCCCACCCTGCAAACTATTAAACTTCGCAGTTTGTCTCCCCTCTCCCTTCTAAAAGCCATCTTTATTTAATAGCCACTACCGCTGGGACTTTGGGAAATCATTCTTGTGGCTCCCTCCATGTACATGGCATTTGCAAATAAATACTTTCTTTTATTAATCTTCCATAATTGTAAGTTGATCTTTTCAGCGAACCAACCTAAGGAAAAAGGTAAGTTCCCAGGTGACCCCCCAGTTCTATCATGAGGTGAAGTAGATTATTCTGGGTCTCCTGAGGAGAGGAGGAGAAAGATTCCAGAGCTTTCTCCACCGGGTATTCTTTTTTTCCCTTCTCTGAGTGGACAATCAATGCTTTTCTCACCACACAAAGGTCCAGAGGTCCTGAGATTTCTGATAAACCATGAAGGTCTGAAATTTCACAGCAGTGAAAAAGTCAGGGCAGCAAAACCCTGGGCATTTTGTGTGCCACATATTTATAACTGAACACAGCAGAGTTCAGATAAGAGCCTGCTAGGGGTGACAGGAATATCAAGGAAGGAAAAGATATAGAAAGCTCTTGGCTGAGAAACCAGGACTAGAATTTCAGGAGCCCTCCACGAGGGACCCGTTCTTTCTCCAGTTTACTGGGAGGCATAAAATTGAGAGGTGGGCTTGGGACTGGCAATGGGGCAGCTGAGACCAGCCAAGATCCCTATTGCCCTCGAGAAAATAAATCCTAAGGAATAGTAAGAAACTTGCCCAAAAGCACAAGAGCACAGAGCCAATGGAACAACCTATATAAAGCATTAACAACAATAATAAAACCCAAGCAAAGAAGGCAAGGATTAAAAAAAAAAGTGTGTTAAATATTCCCACCCCAACGGATTGAGAACGGAGGAGGATCACCAGAAAAAGAGAAGACAAATAAAGTATGGTCATGAGAGACACGGAGGATTAAATAAAACTAGAGACAGAATGGTAGGGAATAAAAAGATACAGGCAAAGCACGAACCTGTGAGTTAAAAGAAAGAGAATTGTTTACCCAAAATGTATCCAGATTAAAAAAAAAAAATGCTCGGCCCAGGTGGCTCAATGGTTAGTGTGCCAGCCATATACCCAAAGGGTGGCGGGTTCGAACCCAGCCCCAGCCTGCTAAACAACAATGACAACAGCAGCAACAAAATAGCCAGGTGTTGTGGTGGGCGCCTATGGTCCCAACTCGGGAGGCCGAGGCAAGAGAATCACTTCAACCCAAGAGTTTTGGGTTGCTGTGAGCAGTGATGCCACAGCACTGTACCCACGGCGACATAGTGACACTCTGTCTCAATTAAAAAAAAAAAAAAGATAGGGAGGCACCTGTGGCTCAAAGGAGTAGGGCACCGGCCCCATACGCTGAAGGTGGTAGGTTCAAACCCAGTCCTGGCCAAAAACTGCAAAAAAAAAGATAAAACACAAATCAAAATGAAACAAAAGCAAAGAGAAAAACCAGTGTGATGCAAGCGCTCCTAATTCTATATGAAATCAACACATTGAACCCCATAAATGCATTAATGTATACGTGATCTATGTGTTTATGATTTAATAAAAAATCATGGGACGGTGGCCTTTTCTGATTCTAAGTCGGCTTTTATAGAGAGGCTGGTGCTTTCTGATCAAAAATGGCCTTTAATTTAAAATATTCTTTATATTTTGGAGTCGTATTTTGGGGTGATCTATGTGTTTATGATTTAATAAAAAATTTTAAGAATGTCAAAATATGGGAGGGAGAAATAGAAGTGGCACCTGCCCTATAAAATGAAACTCAGAAAGTGACAATAAAGCAGAAAAGGCCGGGAGGAACGATGTTAGACATAAAGGCTGAGAGTTTCCCGGGATTAAAGACAGAAATCAGGTTTATGATTGAAAGCACTCACAAATTAAAGAGCGGTATAATTCAAAACAGAACCAAACAGGATCCTGGGAAGCACATCATGATTTTTGAGCCCTGCTAATGCAAACAAAATATATTTAAATCTTCCAAGGAGAGAAAAAAGGGAAAAAAATATACAAAGTATAACATAAAAAGTATATGCAAAGGGCTGAAAATCAGGCTAATATTACCACAGCAACACAGGATACAAAAACTGGCAGCATCTCACTTCCACCAAGTTCAAGAGTAAAGAAGAAAGCCTGCAATTTATGTCCAGCGAAACTATCCTTTAATGACAGTTTAAATCCTAAATCCACTTACGTGCCAAAATGCTGGAAATGATATATTTCTGCAAGGAAAGAAATGAACTCAGACACAGTCGTACAATAAAGGTAATCATGAAACGTGACTCAAAAGGAATGAAGACCTAAAATGAAATTTAAAGGTAGTCTACAGCCAAAATTTTATTAGAATGTAGCACAATGTGGGGAGAGAGAGACCAATCATTGTCTCCCATTCTGGGAAAATTATGGACATTGTAATGTTTGATATGTAGTAAGAAGAATGGATATGGGTCTTCACAAAAATTGTATAAATATAGCACATCAATTTTACGCAGGAAGAGGAAAATTTGGTAATTCTATAAGCTACAGAAAAACCGAAGGAAAACAGTCAAACAATGAAATTACTAAAAGAAAGTTAAAATTATACAATGGAAGCTGGGGAAAAACAACAACAAAAATAAAAACCCTTAAAATTTGGCAAGAATGATAAATAGAAATTATAAAATAAAGTGCCAGAAATGAACTCTATAATAATGATAATTGAACTCTATAGTAATGATAATTGCAGAAATACAGTTTGGATTAATTGGTAAAAGAGGATTAAAGTAGATTTTGCGACATGGTGACAGATACGTTTAGAGTGAAAAGATACATAAGCTTAAAAAGTGAAGAGACTAGAAATACAAAATGTAAGACAAAATGAATAAAAATATCATTTTTATTTATTTATTTTTACATATTTATTACATTCACTTCACAGGAAGTGAATGTAAATTTAATATTAGGCAAAAATGACAAATATCACGCATGGATAATAAATCATGGGAAAACACAGTGTTAAAAAGATATAACTGACACTTTTATGTAACATCCTAGTAATAAACCCTGAAGGCATGTAGAAAGTACATACATACACATCTTATATGTGCACGCATGATATGTGTTTGGTATACTATGTATAAAGTGTATCAGATACAGGAAAGACACGAAAAAAGCAAATGCTATGAGAGATTAAAAGGCGACCTTCTTGGAAATGATAAACTTAGGAGATAAAGTGTAGTCAAAGATTTAGAAGATTGAAGTCACACTTAGTGTGATCTGATGGACATAAGTGAAAATCTATGTTTCTCAAAGGGCATTCTGTCCCCGGGATCCATGGAGCCGCTAGTCTCTGTAGCCACGTAAGTGTATGTGGACATGTAGGTATAGCTTTCAGGCACACGCAGAATGTTTCCAAAACACACCTTTCATTGGAGGCAATTTAAAGAAGCAGCATCATGCAGAAATATATAGTCTGTGATCATGATTCAGTAGAATTAGACAGAAATCAGTAGTGAAGAACATTCAGAATAGTGTTAGATCACTAAACGTGTCCGGGCATGTGGGCACCTTTAAAGTAAAAACACAGAATAGACACTTGGAATCCAATGACCATCCAATGATCACGTGTGAAAACTTGTCTGGCAGGTCTGCAGAAGTGGTCACAGAGGTAAATTAAAACTTCAAATGCCTTTACTAGATCCCAACAAGAGGTATGAATAAATGAGGCAGGGAATTAAATTGAGAAGGAAGGGTGGAAACAGAATAAATCCAAATAAACCAGAAACTAAGATGTGATGGAGTTAAGAGCAGAAATCAGGGGAACGGAGGGCAAACTGCAGGGTTTCTTACGCAAATAAAAGCTGGTTTATTGAAATGCTTAACAACATGAACAAGCTTCTCATCAAGAAAAGAGAATTAATGCAAAAAAATAAACAATCTTGAAAGAAAAAGATAGAGATGGCTTTATATACTACCAAATAAAACACAAATATAAAAAATGTAATGTTTTAGCTGGGTACGGTGGCTCGCACCTTTAATCCCAGCACTTGGGGCGCCAAGGCGGGTGGATTGCCCTGAGCTCACGGGTTTGAGAACAGCCTGAGCAAGAGCGAGACCCTGTCTCAAAAACATAGCCAGGTGTTGCGGCAGTCAGTGCAATCCCAGCTACTCAGGAGGCTGAAGAAGCAAGAGGATCACTTAAGCCCAAGAGTTTGAGGTTGCTGTGAGCTATGACACCACAGCACTCTACTGAAGGTGACATAGTGAGGCTCTGTGTGAAAAAAAAAAAAAAAAGATAAAATAAAATAAAGTGCTAGTAGATTAAAAAAACAAAATTGAAAGACAAAGTTGAAGCTACAACAGCAACTTGAACATATAGAAATAAATAAATAAACTCACCAACCAATATAATTTTTACAAAATTTCTAGTAATCCTTCTTATTAAAGGTTTCTCCAGAAAATGTAAAATTAAAGAAAGCTGCCAAAATCGTTTTGTATGGCTAGTTTAACTTTGACATTGAAGGCAAAGAAAGATCTTTAGAACATAAGGTAGATTCCACCACTCTATTAAAGAACGTGATATGCTATCATTCGAAAGTTTATGATTAAAAAGGAATTAATTTCTAAACTCAACAATAATTTGAAAATCTATTAAACTACAAACCCACAGGAATAGAAAAGAGAGAGACAGAAAACACATAACCAGCTGTAGAAATGACAAAAAAAAAAAATATTTGGCAATATCAGATGTTCATTTATGATTACAAGAAGCATAATTTGAAAAAACTTAAGAAAAGTGGCAGTTTATGTTATCTAATAATGGCTCTATGTCAAAAATCTCTCATCAAGATTGCATTAACTAAAGAGATGTTAGATTCATTTCCTGTAAAATCATGAATGAAGACAAAAAATTTGTGCCAGTCAAATTTATCTCGGCCTGAGCTGTCAACAGGCCACACAATGGCCCAAGTTAAAAAGAAAATGAAAATTATAAGTATTAAATGGGAAGAGAGAAAATGCTCATTATTCATAGACAGTGTGATCATTTTTTGCAGAAACCTTGTAATTTTACAGATAAGCAATTAGGAATTATAGGAAATCCAGAAAGATGGGTGAACATGTAATCAATGCTCAAAAGAAAAAAAAGAAAAATCAACATTCTTTTATACCAAAAGTAAGAAATATAATTGAAGATATCATTTACAAAGTAATAACAATAATAATCAATTAATGCATAATGCCCAAAGGCTTTCATCAAGCTAAAATCTGATCCCAGTAAGTGAGGAATTATTGCAATTTACACATGAGATAATATGAACTCAGGAAGTGATTTGTTTTCCCTCAAACCATCTTCCAATTCAACACAGTTTCCAGCAGAGCTAGCAGAATGTTGCCGAAGTGGACACGCCGATTCTAAATTGTATTTGAAAGGATAAAAGATGAAGACGAAAAACATTAGGGGCATTTGTTGTCCGCGATTCACACTTCGCCTCACAGGGAGAAACCAAAACGTAGACAGGAGGGGTCACAAGAACCCAGGGATGGGCTTGTGCATAGGAGATGGATGTTAGAAGTTTGCACTTGTTGTATTTTTCTTTGTTTGTTTGCTTGTTGGTAAGATGTCTTTGAGATTCGCTCTCCCTGAATTGACTATGTTCTCTCTGCAGCAGAAGGTGAACTAAAAGGTTCATTCGTTCCTTCTGTTTTTACCCAAGCAAGATGCTAGCAGGTGTCCACAGGGTAGAAGCCGGGAGAAGCACGTATATGTTGACTTTCAATTCCCTCCCCTCGGAGGTAGGTCCTGTGCAAGGTCAACGGCTACTCCAGGGTCACGACAATGCCTTGGGTTAGTTCTTCCACCCTGTATCTGCCTAGATTAAATTCCCCGTGCTGCCCTCCACCTTTCCCCATCAGGACCCTGGCTAATGCCACCAATCCCCAGGAGAGGAGACACGGTCTCCATCAGATGTCAAAAGCAGTGATTCCCTATTTGGGTATGGGTGTGTGTGCGCGTGGGGGTTGAGGGGGTGGGAGAGATAACATATTTCAACCTCACTCCCTATATAAAAGCAAACTCTGCACAGATTTTTAAAATAGTTATGTATTGGATTCTCACTTCTTCATTCCTGTGATACTTTATCAAGAAGAAAATGTTCCAACGCTATCCAGGTGGATACATAACATGTAAAGTCTCCATCTTTTTAAATGACTGCATAGTACCCCGTGGTATACATATACCACAGCTTACTTCTAATATGCAGCCAGCAGATGATACGCCCTCCCCTAAGAGACAAACTCAACTCAATTCAAGGTGGGGGCAGGGAAATGAGGAAGTGGGGAGATGGCGTTGGGGGGTCTCCGTGTGTGGCACACCTCTTGGGGGCAGGATGCAACTATAAAAGGGACTTTACCTAACAAATGCAAACTGTGTCACCTAATTCTTTGCACCCTCAGTGAACCTGAAACAAAAAGGAAAAATAAATAAGTTTTCTAAGATTAAAAAAATTATAATAAAGAGAGATGACTGGGCCAGAAAACAAAAAAACTCTGTATGAGCAACAAAACTCTGATTCTTACAGAAAAATATTCAGGAAAGCATAATTTTTGAGATCTTGGGGTTGAAGGGTGTTCTTTTAATAAATACTACTTAAGAGTGTCCACCCTTTTTCATTTTCTGCATACATTTGAAGGAGAAGAGTTGCCTTGGAATACACATTCAATATATAAACACCAAGGAATGCTGATAAGCAAAACAAAAAAACAAAAAAGAAAACAAACAAACAAACAAAAAAAAACAGAGGGGTATCTGTGCATACTTTTGCAATATCTCACACCACAGATAAGCCAAAAACTCCTCAAATAATCTACCCACGGGCCCACAGGCCACCGGTTGGAAACCACTGCAACTTATAAGAAAGAAAACAGTGTTGAGGCTCGGCACCTGTAGCTCAAGCCCCTAATCCACCAGCCACATACACCAGAGCCGGTGGGTTCGAAAATACAAACAACAATGACAACTACAACCAAAAAATAGCCAGCCGTTGTGGCGGGTGCCTGTAGTCCCAGCTACTTGGGAGGCCGAGGCAAGAGAATTGCTTAAGCCCAAGAGTTGTAGGTTGCTGTGAGCTGTGATGCCACAGCACTCTACCCAGGGCGACAGCTTAAGGCTCTGTGTCAAAAAAAAAAAAAAGAAAAGAAAAAAAGAAAATGGTGTTGATAGCACTTTGCTAGATCCGAACTCATGGTTTTGTTTCCCTCAGAAAGAGGAATGATGAATGAGTTACAGAAGGGAGGGGGTAGTTACTTCATGTAAAAACCATAACGATTGACCTTTCTTTCTTTTTTTTTTTTTTTCTAGCAATGGGATCTCACTATGTTGCCCGGGTTGGGTTCAAGTGATCTTCGTGCCTCAGCCTCCAGAGTAGCAGGGACAACAAGTATACACTTGAGTGTTTAAACCAGAGTTTAAACACTGGTTTAAACCTTAGTGCCTCACCTTAGTGCCAGGTGCACTGTGGTTCTTACGTGGGTTAACAGAAAGCTGAGACGTGGGGCCCAGGGAAGGCTGGGAAAGACAGAGGCACACGCCCTTGGCAACGTCTTTTTTTTTTTTTTAAAACACCATTATAAATAGTCTCAACACATAATGTGGCAAACTGTCTTCTATTCTGTCATAATAAGATATCAAACTGAGAAACACCAAAGTAGATTATGCAATGAAACCCGCAAGAAAAAAGCAGTCCAATAAAAAATTACACGATAAAAATATTTTTATGTACAACACTGAATACTTCCCCTCTCACTATTATCCTGTAACATTGTTGAAAACTTGTTTTGTCTGGGTTTTCTTTTCTTTCTTTTTTTTTTTTTTTTGCTGTCATACAACATACAACAATGAAAATCCGTGGACGGGAATTCTTCTACACTTTCCCAACTACATCCTACAGATAAAAACGTGTGAAGGGCAAGACATTCCCAGCTCACACTGTACGCATTTACTGGTCTTCCAGAAAGATTATGATAAGGTGCGTTCCCTCCAGCGTTGCTCAAGTGGGTATTTCACCCCATCCACAGCTAAGGGTGTGGTGAAACAATAGTGATTTTATGAGAGAGAAGAAGAAGGAATTCTGCAAAGCACCATCATTGCAGAGAAAACTAAAACTAAAGTCTTCCTTTCAAAGACTGGGGGTGGGGTGGGGGGTGGTGAGAAACCACAGGTGTGACATCCACACTGTGATTCATATTAATTAAACAAGTAATTGTCCTCAGCTACCCTTTGCATGACAGTTTGGAAGAGATGAACTCAGTCCTTGCCCGTCAATTCAGAACTATGACTAATGCATTTAGTATGTCAGCCAGTCACCAAAGGCAACAAAAAAGCCTGAAGTGCACGTGTGTTGGAGAAAACTCACAGCGCAGGCAGTGGGGTGCCAGGTAGTGGGGTGCCAGGCAGTGGGGTGCCGTCAAGGTCTGAGGAGAGAGGGAGCCCTTTCCAGAAACAAATATAGTTGGACCGCTGTGCTGATGCTTCATTTTGCTTTTTACACATTTTTCTTGTACATGGACTGAAACATAATCCAAAGACACATATTTGCTCCAAAATATTAAAGTCACGGATACATAATTACTTTTCGTAAGGGCTTTGGGTTGTGGTTATTTTATTGAAAAGTCTCTCTCCTATTAAATGAAAACAAATACGAGGTTTAAGAGGTTCATCTGTCTGCCCCAAATAAAGCTCCGTTCACTACATGGGTCTCAAACCAAGGCGGGTGCTAAGTGACAAAAATAAGAATAACACACACACACACACACACACACACACACACACGAGACTAATGCTTTTTAATACTGATTATGTTTTTCAACAAGTTATTTTAGCTCCAATGCACAGTTTTCAATTTATATGCCAACTGTGAAGAAAAAAAAAAAAAAAAAAAAAAAAAGATACTGAATCTTTAGAATACTTCCCTTGCCCCATTTCCTTCTAAAATCTTGATTGGAATTTTGCCCACATTCTTATATAATGATGTTTTATGTACATGACCATACTGGAATGCTACATGAAAAACCTTTGAAAGAAACCAAACAAAAGCCCAAAAGTCCATCTAGGGAGGCCAAAAAGCTTGCCTGGGGCAAACACATTTTTTGACGCTAAGCTTTCTTTTTCTTTTTAAGCCTTCTTACTTAAATTTTCACTATTAAAGCGCAGTTGCTAGTCGCATAACTGCCATGTCATGGGCTCATAATAAATCACGCCAGGTCCCTTTGCTACCCCTTCTACAAAGCTAGCTGTGAGCTGTTAACACAATGATGTTAATTGTGCATGAAAAACATATTAAAACTGTAAATCATCTCTATTTTCAAGCACAAAGTAAGAGACCCATGTAAAGTCGCAAATCAAGTGCTCTTTTTATTGGCCGTTTTTGGCCAAAGGCCATTGTTGTAAAAGAAAAAAATTACAGTCGTTTTCCTCAATTAGGGTTTTTTTTTTTTTGGCTCTTCCATCTAATCAAGAACATGCAAACTGTATCCCAAATCTCACAGTAATGATGACGGATTAATTTTGTTAACAATGATGAAGAGTTTTCTTTTTATGAGTATTCTTTGTAGCCCCATAAAAGACATCCGTTTACGTTCATGGATATCTTTCTACCAATTGCATATGAAATGGGCCAAAATATTTCTTTCTGATATTTGCCCCTAGCTATAATCGTGGCATAGTACAAGGATGTCTTTCTATTTTAAAAAATAAATTTATTTCAGGTAAATGTGGGGGTACAAGCAACCAGGTCAAAATATTTGATTTAGTTAGAGAGAGTTGTCTTCTGGTTATAACCCACACACAAAAGGTGTGACAACCTTCCCCCCCCCCTCCCCGTGCTCATTCAGTGAGAGCATCCCAACCCCATTCCTCACCACCCCTCCCCCAAACTCAAATTGCAATGAGTTTTTGACCTATGTGGGCATGCATCAGACCCTTTACTGGCTTCATATTACTATTGAATACACTGGATAATTGCTTTTCCATTCTTGTGCTACTTTTCTAAGGAGAATGTGCTTCAAGTCCATCCAGGATATTACAAAAGATGTGCAGTCACCGTCTTTTTTTATGGCTGCATAGTATTCCATGGTATACAAGGATATCTTAAGGAATTATATGACTTTCTAACAGTTACAGATAAATTCACCTGTATACTCTATGCAACAGTAAACATTTATTCTCTACAATGAATGATCTTTTATTTCTTAATGTACCTATGGGTAGTCACTCTTGCCACACCACTCAACTTCAGAGAATACCATTAAAAAATGTCTGGCAGCCTTCTGTAGGACATGGAGAGAAATACCAACAGTGTATACCAATAGATTTATTTGTGCAAAACAACAACAACAGCTAAGAAAAGGTCCTCTCTCTCCTGAATGTGCTACTTTCCCTTCTATTTCTTGATAAATTATCTTGGCATGCTAATTGTCTCATAAAGTAATCCATCCGTCAACCTGTCCCATAATTTAATCCGTTCACACGTCCTTGATGGTTCTTGGAAACGGGGCACCATTAACTGAACAAATAAGGAAGAAGTCTGCAGTGGTCAGATACTCAGGCAGTGAACCAAGATAACGTAGGGGCAGATCACCTCTCTGCAAAATAACTGAAATTACACCCTCTAGATGTCTGCTTAGGCCACGCCGAGCAAGTTAACAAATAGCTGGCCCTGTCTGAGTCATTCATCTCAGAATGCAAATCAGAGGCTGTCATTTTGCCACTTAAAAATGTTTCTTCATAGGACTCTAGCTGTCAGCCTGATAGTCCCCAAACAGGATTGATGAGATAATATGTCCAAACCACCACTTTAGCGCTAGGACACTTAGTGAACAGGCGAGGACTATGGGACTCCTCCTTGTTTTCCAACCCCCTGGAGACCCACTGCAGTTTGGTGCCCACCTGCTTTTGTCCATGTTTGCTCAATCAGTCTACACTCTTCAGTCCTCGCCAACCACAAAAGAACTTAGGTTCTCTTTTTCTATAGAATTCTTTGGTTTTCTACGTCTAGTCCCCTGTATCTTGGCAGTGTTGGCATTTTACAGCAGGATAATTTTGTATCTAGAGCAGGTGGCTATGCATATTGTAGAGGAATGGGCACCACGTTTGCAAAGGACAGTTGCCGATTCTTATCGCATTAAAAGGAAACGCTGAGAACAGGACAGTCTCCTGCCAAGCCTAGATACGTTTTGTGGCTTGGGGGCAATCCCCCAAGTAACTCAGTATTCTGGAATGAAGTAAGATCGGTCACTCACTAGTAAGCATGTGTTAAACACTGATGCTTGGTACTTCTTTATGGAGGTTGTGCAGAAAGAACATGTGAGGAAAGAGCACGTGGCAATCCTTACGCACACAGCCCTCATATGTAATTACCTCAACTCTCCACACCTGTTGTGTATAACCTTAATAAATAGCCATTGTGGAGGGGGCTCAGGGCTACCCTGCATTTAAGGTTAGCCGTCTCCCGCAAGCTTGTACTTCTAAAACATGTCACGCCTGGTTCCTTCCTGCGGCGACCAAGACCTTAGGGGTCGCGACACATATACTGTAAGAGGCTAAGCACGCCTCTGTCCCCCAGTAGCACACACGACCCACGTAGGACAACCTCAACTATCTCTAGACATTGCCGCCTGCCCTCTGAGAGCAAAGCTTCCCTTTTCTAGTTTAATGTAGACTAAGCATTAACAGAATGATGCCAGACACGAGAGATACAGAGTCAAGTTCCTCAACGTCAACACTACTAATGTTTCAGAACAGATGATTAATTCTTTGTCTTCTGCATAGAAGGATGTTTAGCAGAATCTCTGGCCTTCACCAACTCCAGGTCAGTAGCATCTGCCCAGTGGAAACAATCCAAAACATCTCCAGGCATTGCCAAATGTCCCCTATGTTAAAATTATCCTTAGTTAATGCCTGCTCTGCCTGCTAACATCTTTTAAAATACCATTGTCTATGTCCCCAAAGCTGTTAACACCATCTCAAAGCTGCAGATAGAGGTGGCTGTCCTGTCTTTCCTTAACAACTTAGACTCATCCCTCCTTTAGCCACCCTTGCCCATTGTAGCTCCCCAAGGTTACAGCAAACCCTCAAAGGCAGCCATCTGGTCATGTAGCTCAGCGTGTGCCATACTTGGTTCATTGAGAGATGGATGGGGGAGGAGTTCTACTAAGATAGTAAAAACTAAGGGGGGGGGGGCATTGTGTAGAAATGGGCAGTTGAGTTGCAAACAGGGTAAGTTTGAAATGTGTCTGAGGTGATTTTGTTTGTGTGGAGCTTGGGATGTGGAAACATATCATCTCCACAAGCATCATCATTATTATCATCATCACCACAAAAATCATTTTCCTTGCTGCCATCACCACCACCATCATTATCATGATGATTATCATCATCATCATAGTCATCACTATTATCATCATCACCATCACATCATCACCACCATCATTACCATCACCACCATCACTATAACCCACCATTGCCACCACCATCATTATTAACAACATTATTATCATAACAGTCATCAGGATTGTCATCACCATCATCACATGACTAATTTCATCATCACATCATATCATCACCACCATCATCATCACCTCGATGACCACAACCCCCACCACTGCTATCACCATTATTATCATCACCATTATAATTGTCATCACAGTCATCACTATCATCATCACCATCATCACTATGACCATGATCATCACCACCATCACTACAACCTCCACCATTGCCATCACCACTACCACCACCACCACCACCATCATAATCATCACCATCACCATCATCATCATCATCATCACAATCATCACTATTATCATCATCACCATCATCATTATGACCATGATCATCATCACCATCACATCATCACCACCACCATCATCATTACCATCATTATCATCACCACCATCATTGCAACTCCCACCATTGCCATCACCACCATTATTATCACCATCATAACCATTACCACTATCACCAACATCATCACATAATACCCACAACCAACATCACCCTTACCTTATGACCATCATCACTATTCACTACCATCACTATGATCACCATGCTGTGGTGTGAGTACTAATGGTATAATGTCCTTGTGTTTATTCATCTATTAGTTAGTGTGTCCTAATGCCACTGGGCTCTTACTATTTTGCTTAAATTGTTTTGATTTTAAAGATTTATTGCTAATAACACCTCAATGCATGCCTCTTAATTTAACTGGCTACAGATACATTTTGCAACTATTTTCTTTTGAAGGTCATTTCAGAAAATGGTATAAGTTGTATGAACCATGTTTTTTAATTAATTTATTTATTTATTCATTTATTGAAACAGAGTCTCACTATGTCAATCTTGGTAGAGTGCCGTGGCGTCACACCTCACAGCAACCTCCAACTTTTGGGCTTTAATTGATTCTATTGCCTCAGCCTCCCAAGCAGCTGGGACGACAGGCGCCACCACAATGCTCAGCTAAGGTCCATGGTTTTTAAATAGGATTTTATCATTTCTTTATTTGTTTTCTAATGGTAGAAAGGAGTATCTGTTTACACTTGGGTTAAAAATAGTTCAGGTACAATTCTCCGATTTTATGGTATCGTATACAGAATTTCTGTCATCAGCATCAACTCGAGTCATTAAAATGCAGATTCTTAGGACCTGTCCCCAGATTTTGTGAGTCACTGAGATCCTGCATGAAGTCAAGTAATGAGCAGTTGATGAAAGTACCAGGCTAGTTTGAAAACAAGTGTTCCACGACACAGAATTTCTGGATTCTGCCCTTCTTGTCTCGTCTCAGATCTTCATGTTAACTAGAAGATCTCCACATGACTTCAAGAAGGCATGCGTTTACATCGGAGGTCAGTGAGCTTATATTTTTATTTAATAGAGGGAAAGAGAATACATATTGGGCGATGTGGTCCTTGTTGTAACTACTCAATTCTATTGTTGCAGAGGGAAAGCAGTCGTAGACAGCTTGGAAATGAGTGGGTGTGTTTGTGTTCCATTAAACTCTTACAAAAACAGGCACCAGTGTCATACATTTAGTCTATGAGTTATATTGTTCTACTATGCATCCCCTCTCTAAAAGAAGGTCAGCCCCTCTTTTAGCTAAATACTTGTTCTGCTAACCCTCTCAATTTTCATTACATCACATCTGTCAATATTTTCTCTAGCTTAGCTGATAACTGAAAGACATTGCCCTGCAATTAACTGACCACATGCAGTGACAGCACTTCAGATGCTTGGCTGAGTGCAAGACTTCAAATTCACTGTCACCCAAGTTCTTAAACGACACTCAGCTAAGAGAATCAATATTAACGTCAGACTCGGTGATTCAGCCCTGAACATGTTTTTCTCTCTGGTTGTAATGACCCTCCTTCTTCCAGGCAGCTTCCTTCAAGTTTCTCCTTTGTGAATTCCCACCCTTTTCTGTCTGGGACCCACGTTTCTCCCGGATGGTCTCATCTCTCTCCAACTTATCATCATGTGGATTATACCAAATGAACATTACAGTTAGAATTTTTCCTTCTCCCGGATGTTCTCATCTCTCTCCAACTTATCATCATGTGGATTATACCAAATGAACATTCCAGTTAGCATTTTTCCTTTCCTTTTAATTTTCCAACTAAATTAAGAGAGAAACATTTCAACAGACCACATTCAGCAAAGTGGCTTAAGTAGGCTTGGTACATATTCACTGAGAAGTTGAGAAACTATTACTAATGCCCAAGACCTATAGGGAAAATGTTAGTCAACAACTCAGTGGAACTCAATGCATTATTTGGCTATTAATGGTGCCCCCATCTATTTACAGAGCTGTAGAAGAGCTGGTTTTACCAGCCACCTGAGAACCCAACCACCTCACATTCTTACAAAGAAATCCAGAGAGTGACCAGAAGGAAGTTTCTCCTTTGTTTCTTGCAGAATTCCTACAGAGAGAGAACTGAAAGCCACCGTGTCAGCCATTTGCCTAATGCTTCATAAAACAAACTCTTCCTAAGTGTTCACCCTGCTAAAGGCTTAGGTTGAAATGTTCTCAAATTCATTTTCACTCCCCACCAGATCAACTCTGTAAATGAGCTCATCTTTCAGTAAACCTAAGACTTTATCTATAACTATTAAATAAGCTAGCAGACACAGCATGGTATAACCTGTGCTAACAGCCTCCTTTCCTCTGAGGTCACGTTTTCCATCTGGACTTACAGCTGATGTTAGCTCTGATTTGCCCCCAGCTGACAGCTTCCAGGCCCAGGAGTCTCTCAGAGGGTGGCTCCCCCATGTGAAGCTCTCCTGGATAATGTGCTAATAAAGCATCTCGAATCGCTAGATGTCCCGTTCATATTATTGCTGTATGTGACTAAGAGGTCAAGTCCCTTACAAACGAACAATGACAGCCACACACAGCAACTGTTCTCATTCCTGAATGTCTGAGTTCTTCGTTTTTGTTGGATGATAACCCAACCCCTACAAGTTCATGTCCTGTTGCATGAAGCCATGCTATTCTTTCTTGCTGGGTTATTAGTCATAATATGAGTGGCAGTGACAGTGGCCATCAATGGGTTTCCTTGCTCAGTGGCCACTTTTCTTCTGCAGAACCATCTCACTTGCATTTACTCTAAGCTGGCTCCTGTGGGAGTAACATCTCTTTCTTCATCCTGAGTGGGCCCCCAGTCCAGATACGCCATGTCAGTTCAAGCATCTCTTACCATTGGACATGGAAAGTCATATGGAGTTGTTTGGTCATCCAGACTCAGCCAATAAGCATCGTCCCCAGACCAGTTTGCTTCTCTGAGTTCAAAGATGAGATTATAAGGAAATGCTTGTGACCATCTATGCCACCACATGGAGGAAGCTTCTCTAAGAACAAAGCCCAAATGAAGAAGGATAGGCCAAAGGTGCCAGCTTACTGACGTCGACAGTTAGACCTGAGGACACCATTTCTGAAGGTACATACCCTGTTAGAATTCTCAGTAAACTGAGCTAGTAAATCTCTTCTTTTCCTTGAGTTTCTTCTGCTTGCCAGCAGCTCCTAGGTAATTAATTCGAAAAGTCTCAAAATACAGTAAAACCTCTCTATACGTTGACCACCCAAGGAACTGTAACAAACTGGTCACCATGCAGAGGTGGTCAACATGAGGAACTAGATCTACTGTACTGATACGTACATGTGGTACAAGTCCAGTCTATGAAAATTAGGTAAAGTGAAGGAGGTGGTCCACCACGGAGGTTCTACTGAATATATCCTTCCAACGGGAAGTTGGGTTGCAATCTGAACAACTTTTGAAATCTTCATTTTGTACATCATGCCCAGTTAGTTATCACTTGCTTTGTAACAAATTACCACCACCAAATGGTGTCACAAAATATATTTATTTCATCACAGATCTTGGGTATTAGGAATCCAGATACAAACTTAGCCAGGTCCACTGCTGTGAGGTATCGCACAAGGCATGGATGGAGGGGTTGGTCTGAGCTGGGGTCTCCTTTGAAATCTGAGTGATGGGATATTCTGCTTTGAAGCTCAGATGGTTGTTGGTAGGAGTTAACTACCTGCTGCCTCCTCACTGGCTGTTGGTCAGAGGCAGCTCTAAGCTCCTTGCCATGTGGCATGTCAATCTGTCCAACTCTGCTGCTTGTTCCATCAAGGTTTAAAAACTAAAAAGCTGATGAAAAGGGTAAGCTACCAGGATATGGCATGAGCTCATGCAGTATAATCCTGGAAGTGGTAGGTGTTCTATCATCTCTAGAGTATATCCTCAGTCAGAGGATATACTGGCACTGTGTCCTGCCCATATTCCAGGGCAAGAAGACAAGAAGATTCCTGAAGGCCATGTCTTTTCACTTGGCAATGTAGCCTCGGGAAACTTGGGAACCCAAGATGTATGTCTCTGGTGAGCAGGAGGGCAGGTATAAAGACAGCATCCCAAATTGAAAACACCAGATACTTACAAAGAATGTTAAGAGTCAGGATGACAGATGATGTCTACTCTGACTTCTGGCCCAGATACGATGTGCACACAGAAAACATTTAATCTGGGTCCCATTCATTTCCTAGATGGCTTTTGTAACTAATTACCTCACACTTGGTGTCTTGAAACACAAGAATTTATTGTCTTAATTGTTCTGGAGGACCAAGGACAAAGTTTAGGTGGTCTCTCTAGAGCAGCAGTTCTCAGCCTATGGGTCTGACCCCTTTGTAACAATGAAAATACATCCTGCACATCAGATGTTTACATTATGATTCATAACAGTAGTAAAATTACAGTTAGGAAGTAGCAACGAAAATCATTTTATGGTTGGGGGTCACCACAACATGAGGAACTATATGAAAGGGTTGCAGCATTAGGAAGGTTGAGAACCACTGTTCTAGACGTTCCGCAGGAGAATCTAGCTCACGCCTCTGTCTTGGACTGAGTTGTTCTTAGTTTCTGGTGGTTTACGGCAATGTGTGTTGTTCTTTTCTTGGAGATACATATGTCAGTCCAATCTCTGCTCACATCCTCACGTGCAGAAGACTTCTCTCTGTGTGTTTATGTCTGTTTTTGGTACTATGCCTGTTTCATAAGGACACCAATCATATGATCAGACCGCATTTAGAGTCTCTCCTACCACATTAAGCCACATCTTACCTTAGTTAAATCTAAAAACCCTGTTTCCATTAAGGCGACATTCCTAGCTATGGGGAGTCCAGACGTCAACATATCTTTTCTTGGGCGACACAATTCAACCCATAACACAAGTCAACCAAAAATCTATGAGATGAAAAATTTGCAGGATTTCCACCTGTGACGTGGCCTTGTAAAGATTTTCCAAACACAGATTCCAACCAAGGTCCTGCAGTCTTAAAATACTAATTTCAACATCTTGGTAGAAACTGGTTCCTTTCAGGCTAGTATCCCATAATATTCCCTAGTAGCCAGGCAAGCTTAAATGATGTTATGATGATAACACTTTAACTTGAATAAAATACCAGAGGAAGCTTCATTTTCCCCTAAGTCTAGACCAGCAGTTCTCAACCTGTGGGTCGAGACCCCTAAGAACATCGGAAAACACATCCTGCATATCAGATATTTACATTACGATTCATAGCAGTGGCAAAATTACAGTGATGAAGTAGCAACGAAAATAATTTTATGGTTGGGGGTCACCACCACATGAGGAACTGTATTGAAGGGTCGCAGCGTTGGGAAGGTTGAAAACCACTGGTAGAGAAAGCTTTCTCCTACCATGAGCTCAACTCTTTTCCAACCTATGAACTTTAATTAATTCCTTGGAAATGATCCTTTCTCCTTTCATTCAAATTACAAAGCCCACTGCATTTAAAAACAGGCGACCCACTGGTTACTTAAAACTGCAAAGCAATTAGTTTTGGGGCCGTTCTATCCCTCTTTTATGTAGCCTTCTCTGATTACACCTCAGAGGCTTGATATTTCAGGGAATCGTGGTACAAACAGTCTTCTGGCCTGGCAATTACTCTGTATTTAGCATCCTCTGGGGGGGGTGGGGGGGAGTCTCAGCAGCAAATGGCTTTGTCTTGGTGCAACCTGACAGTTTGTCAGAGGACATGGAGGAATACTATTCTCTTTCAATAAGTCATATTATATATTGTATGTTTAAACAATTATAAAATCATGTGGGTTCAGGCTTATTATGTAGTATACACAAATCATGAATTTAATGCATTTGCCAAAATAAATAAACAAATAAACTCTGGGTGTGCTCATAGCGTATAATGTGATGAACTGAATGAAAGCAAGTATATGGCCTATTAGTTCACCTCAGGAGTAAATGTGAGGGTCCGAGACCTCCCTGTATTAAAATAATCAACTTACAGCCTTTCAAAAGTACATTAGCAAGGGTGATGGGAGGGTCCCAAAACCCCATGCACAGAAAAGCAAGCCTGCTAAGGATGTTTGCAAAAGGTCACTTGGAAGGCACGTAATAACTTGTCGTCTACAATTTCCAAAGCAATCTATTAGCAGGAGAGAAGAAAGCTTCAACATTGATTCAGATGTGTTGGTCGACATTGCTTAGGGAAAGATCGACTCTTTCCAATAATGAAGAGAACTCCCCTACCTGTGTCCCTGGCCAGGTTCATAGCAAGCTGGGTGCATGGGCATCATTACTTCACTCATTTGTTCCAAGTAGATGATGAAAGCATCAAATAGACGAGGCTTTCCTCCACCTTGGAAACACTCAGGACCTTCAGAGGGTGCACCATCTACTGGGAATTACAGACTTGCCCAGCTATGACTAAGCTGAACTTCTGCTGACTCTGGAAAAGATATTTCTACTAGAGTGTCAAAGGATGCAAACAGGAAAATATTGCCTTATGAAAGAGTTTAGATTAAATGTCCACTAAAGCTCCCTCCCCTTAGAAGGGAGGATTCATAAATGAAAAATTCTATGTTTAAAGTCCTGGTCAATTGAACTACTTACTGGCAGGTAAATTTAAAATATAACGTGTAGTACATCAAAATTGTTTATCCTTTTCTGCAAAAGATCCCAGCTCTCTCTCTCTTTTCTCTCTCATATATGTATGTGTCTGTCCATCCATCTATCTATCTATCCATCCAGCTATCTCCATCCATCCATCCATCCATCCATCCATCCATCTACATACATACTGTGTATACACACACACACACACACAACGGTGCCCCCCAAAATGTATACACATTTTAAGAAAGGAAAAAACTGTATTAAAATTATAATTCTCAAATCACAAGCTGCATTTGACTACTGCAATTACAGGAGGTACGAGAGACAATGTAAAAGGTGACAAACATTATTGGTATAGCCTGAGTATTACAATTTTAATACAAATTTTTCCTTTCTTAAAATGTGGGTGCATTTTTGTTACCCTTTTTATATGTATAAAATGAAGAAATCCTTGTAGCGTGTGCTATGCTGAAATTTTATCTTATTACTATCAGATTTTCAATGGAAAATAAAATACTTACTCTACCTTTATATATTTTTAACACCTTAATATTCTCAGGATAAATGAAACTGGTTTGTAAAAACGCCCCAAAATAATGTTATAACTTGGTTTCACGCCAGTTATCAGGATTAATACATTATGAACATAGAGTTTTGAAAGTTGTTCAGTAGATTAAAAATTTCAAGGAGCCCAATGTGAATGTTACTTTCTTTGCATTATTATTTTTATTACTATTGCTCAATATTTCGATGAAGCAATTGTCTGATTCCTTTTCTGAATGTATTTATGTTCCTTCATCCTTTATAAGGTTGTTTCTAATCCTTATCTTAAACATTGTTATTGTTATTAAATTTTAAGTCTTTTTAATTTTGTGAAGGCAAAAAAAAATGGAAACCTAATTAACACGTGTATATGTAAAAATAAAAATTAAAAAAAAAAATTTCAAGGAGCCTGAAAGTTTTGATATTAATGATTTAAACACCAGGTGACAAAAAGCACATTTGAATTTGGTAAGAACGGAACCTCTTATTTGATTTAACCTTATTGCACAGTCGGCTGAGAAGAAAAATAGGCATTAGAAGTCGTTTGGATTGAATTTTTCATTTATGAATCCTCCCATGTCAAAATGTAACAATGCAAAAAATACCCAAGTGAGCAGTTTGCATGCTAAATTATGCCATCAATGCACCCTGCTGTAGTTCTGTCATAGTTTTATCTCTCCCTTCTCCCCCATTTTCCATTTTTTAATGTGTCTGTGCATCTAAAGAAACAAACGAGAAGCTTCATTTTAAGGACCTTGGAAGGCAGTTCCTCATCACACGACCACAGGTGCACACACACACACACCCCTCATGTGTTCATCTCAAGATTGGTCGAAAGCCTTTCTATCAAGCATTCTCCATGGAAAACACATACTTTTAGATGTAGACCCTCCACTATGTTTCCCCTGAAATCCTGAAACAGTCACTGAACACATTGTCTTCACTCCACTCTTTGTGAAAGTTGGGTTTGCTAAGTCGAAGGGACTCGCCCCGTTTCCTTCCCAGCAGAGGCCTGAGACTTCTTCATCTGCCCACTTGTAGTAACCCAAGGCCTTCTCTGCTCATGGTGGTTGAAAATAAAGATATGTTCATCAATTATTTATTTATTTTTTTTTTTTTGAGACAGCACCTCAAGTTGTCACCGTGGGTAGAGTGCAGTGGCATCGCAGCTCACAGCAACCTCCAACTCCTGGGCTTACGCGATTCTCTTGCCTCAGCCTCCCAAGTAGCTGGGACCACAGGCGCCTGTCACAACACCCGGCTATTTTTTGGTTGCAGCCGTCATTGTTGTTTGGCAGGCCCAGGCTGGATTCGAACCAGCTCAGGTGTATGTGGCTGGCACCTTAGCCACTTGAGCCACAGGCACCGAGCCTCATCAATTATATTTAATGGAGTCACATAGTAGGTTTCTAAAGAAAATAAGGATTGAGAAAGGGAAGAAGGCATTTAAAGAATCTGGGTTGGGATGAGGTTGTGAATAGATTAATTGGTCACGTTACACTGAAGTTGATATAAAACAGGAAGATAGGAAGCCACTTGAATATTGGACCATCAAGTATTCTTGATCATGGAATGATTACTTGTTCTTTGTTGATCAAATGATTGATTATATTTTAAAGGAGAAGGAAGAGTGTATGAGGTAGGCCAAGGCATCCATTTTAAGGAAGAAGAAGATGAGTCATATTTTGTTGAAACCCACCAGAAAAACTACTTGGCTTGTGATCAGCCAGTTTCTCTAGTTTTCTTTCTTTCCTATTAGGAACAGGAATGATCTCCAGGGCAAATCTAAGGATTGGACACAGAACAACATTCCCAGGAGACAAACAGGATGTCTCGATGGAGGGACTTGATGTTTGGGATTTCAGGGATAAAGGAAATATTTCAGATGTTCCATAACTTGGCTTTCCCCAGAAAGCTGGAGTAGAGTTGATATCGACTGAATTGTGGGTCTGTCTCCCATTCTCTTTCCTCCTATGCCATAAAACATCCAACACAGACCATAGACCACACAAACACCCAACACAGACCGTAGACCACACAAACACCCAACACAGACCGTAGACCACACAAACACCCAACACAGACCGTAGACCACACAAACACCCAACACAGACCGTA